>PVIC010002097.1:21630-81789 GCA_004025085.1 Thryonomys swinderianus | reverse complement strand
TCAGGCTGGCCCTGAGCTCACTATGGTGCCCAGGCAAGCCACCGCGAACTCAGCAATCCTCCTGTCTCTGCCTCCCGAGTGCTGGGATTACAGGCGTGAGCCACCACGCCCAGCATTATATGTGGTAACCGGGGATCGAACTCAGGTCCTTGCGCTTGCGAGGCAGGCGCCGGAACCACTGAGCTAACCCTCCGGCCCCCTTTATGCTATTTTTAAAAAAATAGGACCAAGAATATCATTAGCGTCTATTGGTTCCTATTTGATATTTAAATTAGTCTTTTTCCTTTAGTATATAAAATAGGCTTTTACTTCTAGTTAATGAGTTTATTCATCTTTTCATATTCTTTGCTCCAAATTTTTATAGTTGTATTTTATCTATTTTTAGAATAATAGTATTTTATTCAGCTATAATTTGAATTCCCTTAAATGAACACTTCCTCTACCAGGTTGTTTCTTGGGTGGTAACAGTGAATTCACTGCTAAATCTGACAGCGTACAGGTTTCTTACCATAAGCAACTCTGTTACCGCAAGATTTTTGGCACTGACGAATGAAATTTCCTGAAACATCAGAGGAATCAATAATTCTAAGTGGGTTTACAGCTTTGCTATTTTAATAAAAGATCTGTTCTGTCAAAGTTCATTCCAAAGTACTAAGGGTCACCAGAATTACACAGCAGACCTAATATTTCTACAAATGGAGAAGCACTGAGACAATACTGGATTTAAAACAACTGCAGTGTATTAGTAACATTTGTGGTTTCTTTTTAAAATTCTTGTAAAGTCTCTTGCAACTATAACCTACTCAAAACCAAACATGTCACCAGAGAAAAATGACTTTAGTACACATTATCCTGTTAGTTTCCACGTTTTCAATATACTATAAAAGTGACATGGATTTTTATGAAATAGAATGGAATTCAGAGAAACCTATCTGAATTTTACTCTCAACCATAAACTGAGTTGACAAAAGCTATACCAGACAGTCTTAGGAAGCTCTTGCATTCTTTAAATGAGTGTATTCCCAATTTTTTTTTCATAATTCACTTTAGGACACTCAGATAAAAGTTAATGATAAAATACCAATAAGTACTATGAGATTTACTCATTCCATAGATTTGTTTCTAGTAAGAAGGCAGATTCATTAAAAATGTCCAGTAAAGGAAGTCTCTTTTTAAGTGGATAGCTGACTTGCATTCAAAGATGATTCAAGTAAAAAATACTAGTTCACTGGCACAGGCTCACAAAAGTAGGTCAAGTACGGAGTCCTCCTCTCTACAGAATTAAATACTCCTCCCCACTGAAATATTACACTGCACATGTAATATTTCACTGACAAAAGAACAGGTGATAAAAACAAAATTAGGAGCCCAAGAGCCTCAGAAGATGTAATTAATGGATAAAACCTGTAAGCATTTCTAAGTGATTTAACAATACATTTATTAGACTGCACAGTATTAATAGGAAATAAATTACTATGAATTACATCTATTAGTAGTAATCATCTTTATGCTACATTTGAACAAACAGGCCTAGTCTGAATAACTTTCTAAGGTCATTGCTTATACTGTATATATCAGTGGGCTGTTGAAAGGTAAGATGTATAGGATGAAAATGGCTGAAATTTGTGAAAGGCACATTCTAAGACACAACAGAATACCTAAACTGAAAGAAGAGGAGACAGTGTTACATCTTGTAACATTTTATCTTATAATATCTGTAAGGAAGGCCCCAGGGAACAAGCAGTGTTAGATGATGGTCAGAGTAGGTTTTTACATTATAAGTGTGAACAAAGGTTTAAGTAAAATATTAGGGAATTAATATTTAATATTCAAGTATTTAGAAGTGACCTGAAAATAAAATGAAAAGGGAAGGAATAACTAGTACAAAGTTATTAACCCTTCACACCTAATTTAACAGTCTCCCTGTATCTCTAAATATGAGATTTTCAATACCACAAAATGACATTTAGCCAGAAGGCTAAATGGGAAAAAACCTGATCTTTTAAAAACATAATTTACATTTAAACTTACTAAAATTTTCAATTAAACTAGTGATAGTATCAGTAGTAAGAATTTATTCAACAGTAGTATTTACACAAGACCACCTGTACATACTTTATTACTGTATTCTGTAGAATCACAGCAAAGTGGCAAAAAGTGAAGAACTGGCTAAGAATTTAGAGCAAAGCTACCCCATGAAATACTTCCTCATATCACCTTTTAAATACAAATCAGTTAAAACACATATTTTAAAATACAATCCTGCAGCTGCTATAAAACTACATAAATGTGCAGGCCAAAACTGGAATGTAAAACTATGTGGGAACACCAGGGAAGAGAAACCCTCTGCTTTTAAAAAAAAATGTTTATCTATTGCTCAACTATTTCACATCAAGTATATGCTATTTAATAAAATACAATGTAAAAATACTGAAATGTAGCTATTTCAACAGGAATAGGCCATCCAAAACACTGACAGACAGGGGAGCTAAAAAGGGAAGAAGAAGAAAAGCTCATGCTGACAGCAAGTAGCCTAATCTATCAACCACAATATAAAGAAACTGGCTCATTTCTATTTAAAAAACTGTGTTTCCCACAAGACCACTCACACAATGAAGTAGCACAGGAAGGTTAAACATGAATGGATGATGACTCTCCAGGGATTAGGCTTAAACTAAAAAGTCTATTCCAATGGGTTATGTACTGCATACCTCCAATCATGGTCATGTTTTAAAAGTATTTTGAAAGGAGGACAGGGGTTTCCAGGGGCTGTGGTGGTAGGAAGAGTAGAGAACTGTGAGGCTAGGGTAGTAATAAGGCAACAGGAGGATGCTTATGGCTTTGGAACTGTTGTGGCTTGACTGTGGAGAGTAGATGAAACTCTGAAAGCGATAAAACTCGAAGTTAGTACACACACAAATGAATTCAAGTAAAATAGGAAGTCTTAAGGTCAATTTTGAAGAGTGTTACCAGTGAGGGAAACTGGAAAAAGCATGTCATTTCTCACAACTGCATACTGAGTCTACTATTACATCAATGGAAGGTTAAAAATGAAGCATACAGATAACACTAAATATTAAGTAAAGCTATGTAGCTATCAGAATTCCTACATGTTACTGGTGGAAGTATAAAATGGTTCAACCACTCTTGAAAACTAACTATACCTAGTAATACACTCAACATAAATGCTTACATTTGTTTTCCAAAACCCAAAAAAATTCTTGGCAATTCCTATGAAAAGAAAAATGAATAGTTGGGTTGAATGGGATTTCTAGTCCTAGTTTCAGTTTTGATTTTACTTTTGGAAGCCTATAGATTTCCACAATGTACATTGTACTAGGTTATAGATTCTCACCAAATATAGAAGGTTTCATTTTCATCCACATCCTTACCACCATCTGTTATTATCTGACTTCTTGAGAACATGTCTTCCTGAGATAACACGATCATGTATAGAGAAAACTTAGCTTAAGGATTTACCAGATAGTCCCAGTTTAAGCTACTACCAAATCAACCTATGAAATCAATTTTATACCTAAATAGAACATTGAAATTTTAAAGCCTAATTTAAACAAATCTGAATTCTGAAACACTAGAGATACACTCATAAATTGGAGCTGTCAATTCCAAATTGGTCTACTGATTAAACACCATCACAGTGAAAATCTTGGCAATTTTTTTTTCTGTATCAACAGAGAAAGTATTATAGAATCTGTATAGAAATGCAAAGGTTCCAGATCAGTCAAACCAATTGCCCAGAAGCTGAAAAAGAACTAAGACAAGTCCACCAAATCAAATATCACCAGTAACTGATACAGGACACATAAAACACAACAGAATATCAGGAAGTCTGGAAATAAACTTCTCTCTACAATCATTTGACTTAAAGAGACCAAAGTAATTCACTGGGGCAATTATTTTTTAACTACTGTGGGAACCCTAAATAGCTACTTAAAAGAAGAAAAAGCTTGATGCTACACATAAAAATTTACCTGAAATAAACCATAGATCTAAATATAAAATTTAAAACTACACATGCTTAGAATAGAAGAAAATCTATACCTTGGGGTAGACAAAAACTATAAAGTGATTAAAAAATTAATTTCCTCAAAATTTAACTTGTATCTTTTTGAAAGACATTAAGGAAATGAAAACAAAACATGCAAATTATCTTATGCAAGAGCTGTATTTAGAACACTGACAAATGGATATAAAATGGAGAAGGGATTTTGTGAAGAAGGTATATACATTACAAAAAGACATGGACAATGAAAGGATGCTCAACATCCTTAGGCATGAGAAGCACAAGGTGATAAAAAGACAATGCCAAGTGTTGGTTAGAACTAAAGAAATTGGAATACTTAAACATTCACTTACACAACCCAGTTTTTATACTCCTAAATATTTCACCAACATAAATGAGATGTCCAGACAAAGATTAATATGTAAACATTATTGGTGCTTAGCCCATTTCCACAAAATGAGGAAGACTAAAAGTATGTTAATAATTAATGGATGCATATGATATACCTAATGCAGTGGAACAATAATAAAAAGAAACAAGTTAGTGATACATGCAATAAGATAAATCAGAGAACATTTTGCCAAGCTAAAGAAGCCAGACACAAGAATTTATGCTGATTTCAATTATATCAAATTCTAAAAAGGTAAATATAATCCACAGTGCCCCTAAAAAAGGCAGTGGTTGGGACAGACCATGGTAATGCACACCTGTAATCCCAGCACTCAGGAGACAGGCTGGAGGACTGCTCCAAGTTTGGGGCCAGCCTGAGCTAAACAGTGAGTTCAGAGCCAGCCACAACCAAAAAGCAAAACTCTTAAAAAATAAAGCAATAGTCACCTAAGGCTGGAATGAGATAATTATAGAGGACAAGAGAAATTTTTAGAATAACTGTATCTTGATTAAATGATGGATGTACAAATGTATACATGTATAAAAATTCGCCAAGTTGTATAACTTATATGAATTATACTTCAACAAATTATATCAAAAAGTTAGAGAACTATACTATCCAATAAAGTAAATGTGCTACTAGAATTTAATCAAAATGAAAACATTGAGGTTTTTGCATTTAAAGTGCTAGACATCCACATGTGGTAGACAGTAGGCAGCATTGTCATATGATTTGAACCAGATTCGTGAGTCTGGCAGCTGTACACTAATATACTATCAGTGTTATGCACTGATATATCTATAATGGTCCAAGAAATTCTATAACCAAAGTGAAGAGACACTATTATAAATTTCCAGTGAAATTTTACTGATCTTTTTTTTTTTTTGAGACAGGGTCTCGCTTTGTAGTTCAGGCTGGCCCTGAGCTCACTATGGAGCCCAGGCAAGCCTCAAACTCAGCGATCCTGTCTCTGCCTCCCGAGTGCTGGGATGACAGGCGTAAGCCACCACACTCGGCATTGTGGTATGTGGTATTGATTGTTGGTGGGCGTGAGTTGCCGCGCCCAGCATTGTATGTGGTTACTGGGGATCGAACTCAGGACCTTGCGCTTGTGAGGCAGACACTGGAACCACTGAGCTAAATCTCTGGCCCAAAATTTTACTAATCTTAACCATTAACAAATGTGTAAGGAAAATCTCAAATTCCCCACATCTTGTATTCTTTGATCTTATCCAAAAAAAAAAAAAAAGGTGACTTTCCCTCAAAACAGCCTTGAACAACTTGCAACCTTCAATAGTTTTATCTTTAGGCAAAATAAGAAATGTAAGTAGTATAGATTCCTATAGTAGACTATCTCCCTGAAAATAAGATCAGATCTTAAAACTAATTTTTGTTTCAAAAGACAACAGGGCTTATTTTCAGGGGATGTCTTACATTTGGATGTACAAAAACTTACTATTAAATACAACCATGTCATCTTCTGGAAAACTATCATAACTCTCCAAACCCCTGAGTTTGTGACTCCACTTCCGACAGAACCCCGGGCCCCAATCTGTCTGCTCCAGAAATATAGCCCTCTGTAAGTGGGTACTTCCTGTCTATCCATTACAGATCAGCCTGCTCCTAGTGCATGGCAACACAGCTGTGATTTTTATCCTATAATTTCTCTAGCTAAGTCACCACCTCTTCCAGAGTAGGTTCCGCACACTTTCCATGCTGATTTCTTTGCACTTTTTTCAGTGTAGCCACTGATTTTTCATGTGTAATTCTTGAATGGCTTATTACAGTATCAAGTCTCAAGATAGGCTGTCATTGCTGTGGGATTCATGATTTGCTCTATTCTCCTGGCAAGTAAGTTTATGTCTTCAGCACACCAAGTGTTAGCTGAATCCCAGGATACCAGACCTCTTTATCCACCTCACAAGTGGCAGCATTAAAATCAACTCACTTTCTTATAATTGCTTGTGAGCACCCAATCTTTTTGGTTTCAGAAACAAACACTTGAAACAATTTTATCCTCCTGGCCCTTAGTGATTGATGATCAAAGGTGGGGCTTTTGTCCCATACAGATGAACTGCCAAAATACCTTTTGTAACCAGTGGACAGAAGGCAGACTGCCGACACACCATGCCCTGTAGTTTGAGATCCTTGGCCCATAAACACCACAGCGTTATCCACAGCAATCACGATGGAGTTGGTCTTTAGAAAGTCAATGTCATCAATAAAGGCCCTGAATACAAGTGAATATTTATTAACTTCAGTGTCTTCCAACTTGAACAGTATTATCAAAAAAGACAGATCATACTGCATGCAGAAGGAAGCATTCCACCCAGTGTTCTGATGCTTTGAATTCTTAGAATATTCCTAGATGTAGTGCCACTGCAAGGGCAAATGTTTGAATATCAGCCCTGTGCACAACCAAAGCCTTTGCTCTCCTGTCAGCAATTGAATTGCAGATGTCTTCCAGCTCCACACTTGGGCTTTTGAGCACTTCCCTGGTCCACCTGCTGTGTGAGTCCACCCATTTTCAGACCATTTGGAGATCCAAATGCTCTTTAAAGTGCTAAGATTCTTGCACTGAGAATGCTCCTAAATCTCTCTTTTTTTTCCCTGCCTCAGGTTTATTTGTACAAAGAGCATAGCAGGACACCAGGCCCCCAACAAGTAGCAAAATGGGGATCACACCAGTCCTTCTGTCCCTGGGGAGCCTTCCCAGGCACTTGGGGACCTTTGGAAGCCTGAGCTAGAGCAGAAGTTGAAGTGACAGCCTGGGCCTTGGTTGGAGCCGGGGCATTTGTTGCAGGATGTGGCTTGGTAGAAGCCTGAGCCTTTGGCCAGCAAAGCCTGCGACCCTTGGCCATGTGGGCACAGATATGCTTCCCAAACTTAGAGAGGGGCAATATAGGCAAGTTGAGCCAGCTTACCATTCACACCTTTTGAGATCTTAGGTTTGACTTCCTTGGGCTTGACAAGGGCTTTGATAGCCTCAGCGTGTGCACTCATGGCCTTGGCAGTGTTTGCCTGCATCTTCTTTAGACTTTTTTTGTGCTTCTTGGCAAGTATATTCCTTAGGAACTTGGGATCTACCCCCTTCAGATTCGTATCTTTGCAATCAGGGTTTCTTGATGCTATTTCTGTGCCATTTTCTGGATTGGTTGGGCGTGGTGTGGTTTCTGGACGTGGCTGTATCTGCACCGTCATCAGTGGTCACCAAGAGGCTGGGACCCAAGATCTCTTTCTTACACTCAACAGAATAGCTTTCTTTTTACACCCATCTTGTCTGGATGGTCAAAATATTATTCTCTTAAATCTGTTACTAGATCAAGTGTTAACTGAAGACTTACACCATATATAAAAATGATGACAGGGCCAGAGGGTTAGCTCAGTGGTTCCGGTGCCTGCCTTGCAAGTGCAAGGTCCTGAGTTCGATCCCCAGTAACCACGTGCAGTGCTGGGAGTGGGGGCTCATGCCCACCAGCGGTCAATAACACATACCACAATGCTGGATGTGGTGGCTCACGCCTGTGGTCCCAGCACTCAGGAGGCAGAGACAGGAGGATTGCTGAGTTTGCGGCGGCTTGCCTGGGCTACATGGTGAGCTCGGGGCCAGCCTGAACTACAAAGCGAGACCCTGTCTCAAAAAAAAAAAAAAAAAATTGATGACAGTAAAAAACGACAGTCCAAACAAAAGCAATGAAAAATTTCAGGCACCAAAATTCAAAAATGTTCTTTTCACATGAGGGCATTAAATACATCCATTACAACATACACCATATGGAATTATGAAAATTCGTATTTGACACAACCATATCTGTTTATCAAATGCGCACATTACTTGTGTGATATGTCTACTCAGATTGGTCATTCGGCAGGAAACTCAAGTTCATCAATGTACACAGGCATTTACCTCTCACTCAAATATGTGCTTGGGTATTCACAAATAATTATAATTTATATTATCATTTAAGTATAATGTTCATATTTATATTAATATTTTATAATACATCTGTCATGTGTTGCAACAGATGTACTAAATGTAGTCATTTGGCTGAAATGACTGTGGCTTATTTTGGGGGGAAATATGGTGCTTCCAGAGTGGGGTCCAAACCCAGATTAGGCCATGGAGTGCCTTCTTTTGCATTTATATCTAAGTGTCTCTCTCAAGTTCATAAGCACTGTAAAATGTAAAATTTGGTACCATGTGTTCATATCATGTGGAAAAGACATTTTTAAAGTTTACAGAAAGTAAACTTCAGTAGCCGCTGAATGGATAACAGAACCATGACTGTACTCCAGTTCTTTAGTGCCAGTGTTTTCTGAGACTCACACTTAACAAATCAACTGTTATGTGTGCTACAGCTAACTCAAGTTTCTTTCAGCTCAGACAAGAGTTCTGATAAAAGATATATAGTAACTGCTATCTTAGAAAGTTTCACAGCCTGAAAGAAAAATGGCTGACATTTACCAAGTGTTTATTATATGCGGTACTGTTTTAAGGTAACGACATACATTAACTCATTCTTGTAAGAATTCCTGTATCCCCATACTGTACCCGAGAAAACACATAGAGGTCATTATAACCTTCTGAATCTAACTGTCAGAAATGAAACAGATTCTGGCAGTCTGGCTTTTCCATATCTTAACTATGCCTCCCACAATGTATTTCTTATAAAAGACAAACTAATTTAAGGATCTGAATTTGAATTAAATGTTTATGAAAAAGTCATCACCTAAGAAAATTATAAATGATGAAATATGAGAAGATGCTCAAACTCAGTATTACACAAAGAAATGGAATCTAAAATTGCTTTTCATTAGAGAAAGCAATTAGACTGGAAAGGATGGACTAATAGTACAAAGAAAGGATGAGGAAAATGCAGAAAAAAATCACCTCCTCCATAGCAATATAAGAAATACTATTTTGGGCCAGAGATTTAGCTCAGTGGCTCTGGCGCCTGCCTTGCAAGCGCAAGGTTCTGAGTTCGATCCCCAGTAACCACATACAATGCTGGGCGTGGTGGCTCACACCCACCAGCAATCAATACCGCATACCACAGTGCGGGGCGTGGTGGCTTCCGCCTGTTATCCCAGCACTCCAGAGGCAGAGACAGGAGGATTGCTCAATCTGAGGCTTGTCTGGGCTTCATAGTGAGCTCAGGGCCAGCCTAAACTACAAAGCAAGATTCTGTCTCAAAAAAAAAAAAAGAAAAAAAGAAGTACTATTTCATGTGACTATTAAACACTAAAAATAAACTTTAAAATTCATTTATCACAAGATTGTAGGAAAACAGGCAAACAAATATATTGCTGGTATTATTTTTAACTTGTTCTTTTCACAGAAAAAAACTAATAAAATGTATTAATATTATTCTTTTTCCTATCCATAAAATATTCTGATTGAGTGATTGTGCCCTGAGGCACATATCCGATACAAACTACAAAATAACAGTAACAATAAAGAACCATCCACTCAGACATCAGCACAATGGAATATGCAATGTGAAGATCTGCAAATATATACACCCAACTACTATAAGAGTCAAACAATGTAGCACAGTCACAAAACTATTACAACTATGACAAATGAAATATATGTAGATTACATCAATATTTAGAAATGTATATAATCAAGTTTTAGGATGAAGAAATAAAAAGCACAGTAAAGTGTGTGTGTGTGCGCGTAGACAATGGTTAGAAATTAATGTGGAATATTACAGCCTTAAGAGTCTAAATTCTTATTTCTACATAGTGATTTAAATTCACACAAGAGGTCTCCAGTCTACCTTAAAAAATATTTTATCTTTATATTCTAAATACACATTTCACAAGTTTCAGTAAAACATTAAAATTTAACCCTTATGTCTCAGCTTTCAATCTGCTCTATCCAATTTCATTATGAAATATATAATGTTCAAGGGTTCACAAAGGTCTAATGAGTTATTAAAAAGAAAAGAAAACATAGGCAAAATACCAGAAGTCTGAAAATTCTCCCCATATAAGCAAACTTCGGTTAACTATCTATATATTTATTCATTTATATCATATGCCCCACAACTTAGGAGCCATCACACATACCTGATGCAATGACAGGATCCATCATAAGTTCTCTAGTTATTGGACATATAAATTCATCAGGAATTTCAGAAGAAAGGGACTTCATTTTGGTCCTAAGCTCTTCAATTTCCCTCAACACTTTACCACGCAGGCCTAGAGATTCTGAAAAGAAATTATACATTTAGGTCTGGAGAACTATACTGGTAATCTTTATGTAACTGTTCAGCAGAGATTTTGCCTACTAAAACCAAAAATCTAATATGCTTTACCAGGCAGTAATATTTTTCTAATAAATTCCTTTATGGATCGTTGTAATATAGAATACACTATGGTTAAATCAGTTATCCTAACTTCCTTTTGCTAGGCCCCACCTCTTAAAGGTTCCACCATCTCCCAAACAAACCTTTAACACAGGAGCCTTTGGGGAAATCTCATCCCCAAATTAGGAATGTATGATTAATGATTATTTAAGTGTTCATTACTAGTATGATATAAAATAATTCCTTGGCATTTGTCAATACAAGTTTCCAAACTCTTAAGATATATCTCAATTTGCAAGATTTTTAAGGCCCAGCTATTAACTAAGGCCAATATAGAGAAGGAAGTTGCCTAGTTAGAGGGTTGATTCCCTTCCTAAGTTATATCCAACACTTTCTTAATCTTTACTTTTGATACTTCACACTTTTTGAATACCACACCCAGTATTGTTGTATGTGGTTATAGGGGTCAAATCAGGGACCTTGAGCTTGCTAGACAGGCACTGAAACCACTGAGCTAAATCTCCGGCCCATTGTTGCTAACTTTAAAAGCTCTTACTTACTTTGCAAAAGCAAAGTGTAATGCTATATTTTATAATCATTTTCTATAACAAATACTTTATTTCATTAACAACAAATGTCAACATAGATATCCAATTTTCTGAGTTTTCTGATTACCTAAGGTTCTGTTATAACACTGATTCACAGACCCTATTATGTTCAGTAGAACAAGACACTAAGAGTCCAAATTTTGCTCCACCGTTCTGGGCTAAGGCAAAGGCTTATGACAAAGTGTGGAGAAGGAAAGGTGTTCACTTCAAGCCAACCAGGAAGCAGGAGGGGTGGGACAGCAGAGACAGAGAGGGGGCTGGAGACTAGATAAGGATGACAACCTCTACAACTGTAAGCCAAAGTAAATTTCCTGCCCTTCTGACTGATTTTCTCAGGTATCTTATCAGTGGTAAAAGGCTAACACAGATAACAAGATTTTCTATAAGAAGAAAGCAATCTTTTCAGTTTGTTGCTAGGACACTGGTTAGCCACTTAATGAAGAATTAGGAGGACTCCTGCTTCACACCATATTAACAATTAAGTCAAAAAGGGTAACAGACCTAAATGTACAAGCTAAAACTTTAAGAAGCATATAAAAAACACAGATATAAATCATTAAGATTTAGGATTAATAGTTTTAATGACACCTATAATACAAAGAACAGTAGGAAAAAAATAAATTCCATTGCATCAAAATTTAAAACTTTTGCGCATTAAAAAACATTATCAAGAAAGTAATCCACAGAATGGTAGTGAAAATCTTTAAATCATGCATCTTAGTATCCACAATATACAAACAACTCTCACAATAAAAAAAACAAAGTAGTTCTTAAAGTAAGCAAATCAGATGAATTGATTCTTAGAAGAAAATGGACAAATGATCAATAAACACAGGAAAAGATATTCTCCATCTGCTATAATCTGAATATGTGTGTCCCCAAAATTCCTATGTTCAATCACAACATTACAGTGTCAGGCACTGGGGTCTCTGGAATATAACCAGGACATGAGGGTACAGCCTTCATAAATTGGATTAATGTTTTTATAATTGAGACTCCCAGAGAGCAAACTTCCACAAGCCAAAGACACAATGCCATTTATAAAATTAGGAATTATTCTCCACCAGACATCAAATCTTTCACTATCTCATTCTTCAACTTCACAGTCTCTAGAATTGAAAGGAAAAATTTCTGTTTATAAGCTTCCACTTTACATGATTTTGTCATATCTGCTCAAATGAATTAAGACATTTACTAATCAGGAAAATACTAATCAAAACCTCAAAAGAAACCACTTCACAATCACTAAGATGGCCATAACTTAAAAAGCAAACAAGGATGTAGAAGAACTGAAACTCATATAAACTGACAGCGAGAACATAAAATAACATAGCTGCTTAGGAAACAACCCGGCAATTCCCACAATAGTCAACAAAATTATGGTATAACCTATCAATTCTATTTCCCATTACAGTACAGACCCCAAAAAAACTGAAAACAGATACTCATAGAAAAACCTGTATCACTTCACAGGATTATTATTCATAATAACTAAAATATGGAAGTAACCTGAATTCTATCAAGTGATAAATAAATTATAAATTCATACAAAGGAATATTAGTCATAAAAAGGAAATCAAGTGCTGATACAATGTATGACACAGATAAATCTTTAAAACATGTTAAGGGAAAGAAGATACACACAAGGCCATACACTATATGAATTCACTTAAAAAATTTGTATGGACAGAAAATAGATTAATGCTTCCAGTGGCTGGCAAAAAATGGAATAGGGACTGAGAACTAATGGTTATAGGATTTCTTTCTGAGGTAATGAAGATATTCTGAAATTTAGTAATCTGCAAAATATATCTATCATATACTTAAAAATGTATTTTATGGGTATATTAATTATTTCTCAATTTAACAAAATACATGAGTTTTAAAATTACAGGTACAGGCCGGGCGTGGTGGCTCACGCCTGTAATCCCAGCACTCGGGAGGCAGAGACAGGCGGGTTGCTGAGTTCGAGGCTTACCTGGGCTACATAGTGAGCTCAGAGCCAGCCTGAACTACAAAGCGAGAACCTGTCTCAAAAAAAAAAAAAAAAAAAAAATTACAGTTACAGGGTACCTAAATAAATGCTATATAACATTTTGTTTTTCCTAACATAATAAAAAACATATATGTTCTACACCAAGACATATACTAGACTAATTACTGTGCTAGGATGTTAAGAGGAAACCATGACTACAAAATCAACTATAGAATAAAAATTATTAAAAGTCATTTTTAAGATTGCCTATTTTTCACAAATCTTACCAATTTTTAAATCACTAGCCAAACTTTCTTTTGTAAGATTCAACAATTCTTTTCCATCAATGTTATTCATCTTGAAAATATCAACGAGGTCATTTAACCCGTGTGCACAAAGCCACAGTGAAACATCCTCCTCTGACCAATCTTCAGTAAACTGTTTTGGTTGATCTTCCATGCTACTTGCTTAAAAACAAACAAAAAAGGTAAGTGAAATAACAACGAAGTATTTCTTTTATCAAGGACGCCACTCTGAATTAGAGTAAATGAGATTTTCCCTTAAATGTGTTTTGCTACTTTACCTTTCTTTCAATTCCAAAAAAAATAAATATTACCAGGTATAAAGTATTATTCAATACCATGTTAAACACCACTCTTTTGGAACTACTACTTTTCCACTCCACAAAAATAATCTTTCTTATTTAAAATTCATGCCAGCAAAGATATTTTATTGGTGCCATCACCCACATGTGACCACCACTATTTGGTTAATTCCAACAGTGATAAAAAAAAAAACTTTTAAACTATGTGCCAATACTACTAAAACAAAATCAAAGTCAACAAAATACACCTATAATTTCTATTTTTGTCTGTGGGCTGTATTTATCTGAAAAATTATTATGGAGTATAAACAACAACTTACAAAACCAGGGAAGTATAATACACAGAAATGTACATGCAAAAGCATTTGCCAACATTTTTAACACCGAATTCTATAAAATTAGATTACACTAAATTTCAATATATATTTTATATTAGGAAAAGCAATATGAATAACTTGATTTATTAAATTTCATCCAGGGTATAGCTCAGTGATAGAGCACTTGCCGTGCACTAGGCCAGGAGTTTCATTTTCAAGGCAACAATAGAAAAGTTATTAAAATTCTGATTTTAATCATTAGGAGGGTTACTAACCTTGGCAGAATGTTTCCAGGTCAAATTGCCAGATGTTCACTGTTTTGTCCATTGAACCAGTAGCAAGTAAGAGAGTACTGGGTGCAAAGGCGCATGTTGTAACATATCTAGATAATACAAACAAATATTAGGCTGGGGATGAAGCTCACTGTCACTGTGCCTGTCTGTAAGGTCCTGAATTTGATCCCTAGTACCAGAAACAAACAACAATAAAATAAAAACAACTATTACATATCTTTTAATTTTTTAATTAATAAAAAAGATTAAATTCAGACCTGGTATGCTGAGTCAATGTGTGAAGTACATTCTGAGAATTCTGTGGGGGAGGGGGAGACACAAAAAACAGCTTTATATTCATTCATGCCAGAGTAAAGTTACTGTTACTCACTTTAATAATAAATGGTTTAGATGCTGTATGTATTCAATATTTATTATCAGGAACATTAATTTGCCAGTCTGCTCAGAGAGTAACACAACGGCAACTATAATTACTAGTACTATCTCTCAAACAGCAGGACTGTTGTCCACTGGCCATCTTCTTAGCAAGTTCCAGTATAGCTGACCCTTGGTATTTGCTGATTTGTTTGAACTCACAGTAACCGAAATGTCTATTACATGAAATAATTTTATTTTTGCTGTGGCATTTGACCTGTACCCCTTTGTGGAACCAGAAATTAATCACTTATATTTGAGTACACTTAGCCAGCCAGCCAGCCAGGCAGCCAACCTTCTGCTGGGACTTATCCATATTTTACAGGGAAAAACTAATGTTACTTCGTGACTGTAGAAAACTCATAAAAAGTTGATGAGAAATAATCTAACTTGGATATTCATTCTCATTTCCTGCCAGAACTTTGACTGAAATTCTGTGAGAAGGACTAGTTTAAATTACTTACTGGATCAGCTATACTTTGATGCTTTACATCTTTTCTTTTTTTGCATTATTTAGTAAACTTTATTGGTACATTATATACACAGCTCACAATCACACAAAACATTGGGGAATTTGTACCAATATGTGACACAGGTCAATTCTCATTTTTACTCATATCCCTGCCCACCCACACCTCCCCACCCCCTATATACATACTCTTTTATTTTTTTCAAATCATATTTATTCCTTCCCCTCATTATATTCCCACACCAAATTCCTTTTGGATATTTCCCATTCTACAAAAACTATCATACATTCTAGAGCTCCTTTACCTCTACAGGTATCATATCAAAGAAAAGATCTGGTATTTGCATATCTGTGTTCTATTTATTTCACTTATTAGTGTGTCCTCCAGGTTTCTCCATTTGCACATAAATGAATCGATCTTGTCATTCTTTATGGTAGAGTAATACTCCATTAAAAAAAAAAACCACAAACCACGTCTTCTTTATCCAGTCTCCGGTTGATGGGCATTTGGGTTGTTTCCAAAACTGGGCTATCACGAACTGAGCTGCTATGAACAAGAGTATACATCTGTCTTTCTATGTGATTTCTTAAATTCCTTTGGGTATATTCCTAGCAGGGGGATAGCAGGGTTGAATGGGACCTGATGCTTTACATCTTTATTGATTAGCAAGTCAATTAGCAGTAGTGAACTACTGCCTGAATTATAGTTTCCACTCAATACTTATTGCTCTGTTGAAGATTTTCATAAGCTATCGTTGTTCTGAGTAAAATATTTTCCTTCTTACACAACTCAGTCAGTATCAAATGTAGGTATCTGCTAAAGCTATCTTCTCAAGTCTATAGAAACCTGTTCTTTCTCATGCTAGTCTCTAAATCCACCTTCACTAGCATTCTTAAAAATGGTGGCCTTGGGCCAGGAATTTAGCTGAATGGTACTGCACCTGTCTTGGAAAGCCAAGGTCCTGAGTTGGATCCCTGATACTAGGGTAAACAAAGGTAAGCCACTTTCCATTCTACACTCTAAAATCCCGGGGAAAGCCACTCATTCTTTGCTATAACAGAAACCTAGTGTAAAAGTTTAATAATGATCCTCTGAAATCTGTCCATTAAAATCATTATTAAAATATTTAAGGACTTGTGTAGCAGATCCAATACTTTATTTGCAAAACCAATTTAACATTTGTGAAGATGTATTTATTATGTTCTTGAGCATACTAAATAGAAAAATATGTACTATTTCTAACATGCCTAACTAAACTTGAACTTCAGCTGTCTAATAAACAATTTATTAAACATAATTTAAATTCTGAATACTTACGGTATCATATATTATGACAGACTTATCCACTGAACTTTAAAAGAAAAAAGAAATTATACATGAAAAGTTCTTATAAAACAAAGTATGTTTATGTAATTATTTCTAAATAATTTTAGTAACTTTTTAAAAGGCTGAAATAGTGACAAAGGTATTTAAAATTCAATCTCTTCTATTTATTCAAAACTATATAGGAAATAAAATTTATCAGAAAATTATCTATTAAAACAACAGCATATGCTTATACATGAATATAAATAGAAAAAAATTCGTGACATGCACCTAAGAATTGCAAATCAAGTTAGTCAATCAGTAAAAAATCACAAGGAAAATGTTACTGAATTGTTTCAAACAGTAATGCTTTGTTTTTGACACGGCTGTGCCTTAATTTTTAATCAATGTATATATGTTTTGTGATCAATTTTTGAAAATTTTAATTCTAAATTTTATGTTGACTGCATGGTTTCTTTTAATGCTTTAAAATTAAAAGCAACCATCTGGGGTTATTCTTAGTGGGAAAAAGACAGTAAGACAAAGAAATAGAATACTACAACAAAGTAAACAATTTAAAACAATAGGTAAAAATTTCTACTATTTCCCACTTGGAAGTAGTCTTTATTCCACTGTGATATATACTGCAGAGTGAGAAAATCAGACAGAAAGCATTAATACTTAGTATAATATTAGTATTTCTAGCTAATATATCTAATAAACATAATTTAGGTCACACAAGATTTTGAAATATTATTAGTAAAATAGTACTTACTGTCAGCAAAATAATATTACTTGTTAGTAAAAATTAATTGATCATCTGACCATAAGTGTCAGACTTACAAGAAAGCCTAAAATTTCCTTGTTCAGTAGGTCAGACAGTGTTGATGTTGATTTACATCAGAACCTTTGTATAAATTCAAATTAGGAGTTATAATTAGAAATTCAAGTCTAAACTAAAATACAAGAAAATCGGGATTATAAAATATATTCTGGATGTAAAAACTATGGAAAACTGAATACTATCAACTATTTCAGTATAGACATACTAGACATAATTTATACACTCTCTTATGGCCCTAAATTCCTCAAGGCACAGGTTATTATTTCTGGAATATCTAAAATTCTTACCAAAATTTCATTACTTCTGAGCATCTTTCAATACACAAAAGTTTACACACGTGCACACAAGCATGCCATCAAGATGGTAGATCTGAACACAAATGTGAACAACTATTCATAATGAAAATACCTTCATAAGAGCTACAGAAACCAGGTGCCCCACTATAGCAACATGGTTGGAAGTCAGGAGCACATTTAACTGGAAAACTGAACAACTGAAATACGTATTTTTAAAAAATAAATGGACTGGAGAGAGGGTGAAATGGCTTTTGATTAATTGACCTGAAGGACAGTTCTGCATAAGTATGGCACTTCTACAGGGATGACAGCCAGAATCTAATTTGGAGCTGGCTGGAAACCAGCTATGCTAAGTTTACATGAAAAATGATCCTCCCTTCTGGTCCCATTACACTTGGTCTCAAATACCATCCTCATCAGTATCAACACAAAAACAAAAAACTAAGAGGAAATCCCACCTCTGCTACCACCGGATGCAATTAAAATTCCTTGATGTATCACTTAAGAAGCAGATTCATTAGGAAGACAGAAAAGTATGACATAGTAGAAAATATAAAGTAAAAAAAAAGATGAATTATGTTTCAGAAAAGTGATCCATAAACATTCTTCCACTAGTTACTTCTGGGTCAGACAGGGATGTTCATTTAAAACCACTCCTGATTCCTAACAACAAAACAGCATCATCTATATCTAAAATAAATAATACATAAACAAGTGTACTGTTGGAAAGAACTTCCCATCTCTTCTGAAGTAAGTTTCTGGGCCTCTTTCCTCTCTCTACTACTTTAACAGAACAAGAAAGCCAGATGACTGACAAGACTGGGGAACCACACTGGACAGTATGGCTCAGCTCCTTCTGTATTTTCCTTTATTCCTGATCTGCTCTTGTAGAAGTCTACAGTGGATCGTACTGCCAGGACAGGTAAGAAGTGGCTGCAGTTCCAAAGTCATGTCATTTAATTTAACAGTTCTATTTCTTTCTCCTTGAGTTAAAAACCAAGGAGAACTCTTAACTGAACTGTGGGCATTTAAAAAACCAGTTTCCCAGGAATCCTAGCTATTGAGATTTTATGAAATCACCAGCCCTTTCTTAAATTAGACTTTCTGTTTGAATAGAAATTTATGCATATAACACTTATTACATTTGCCTGGATCAGTAAGAGTAGGCTGGAACAGAAGACAACCTCTGTTAAGTGGCGAAATGAAAATTAATAGAGATGTGGGAAAAGACGAAGGGAAAAATTTCTTCCATATTTTGCTACAAACATGATGCCATCATAGTTTTGAGAGCTAAACACAATGTGTGGAGCAGATATGAAAATCCAAGTGTCTTCTGCTAAGTCACTGAAAAGATCTTCAAAGATGTAAGACAATGCCACTCTTCTATTAAATGCATTTTCTTCTGAAACGCATTTAATAATTTAAACTTTCATTATCTATAATGAATGGGAAAGGTCATTTCACTTAATCTCATGCCATTTAACCAAAGTCACATATATGAACTGGCAAAGGATAATGCTATAAAATGACAACAAAATAAGGTCAAATATCACTTAACAAGTCTTCCATGCTTAGAAAGTCAGGAAGTGTCAGTGTTAGTTATCACTGTGAACATAAACTATGAGAAAAAGAATTTAATGTTCTTTCAGAAGTATGGTGTCTTGTATTTCCTTTTTATAAAATGCCCAGCTGCAACTTGCAGAGACTTAGAATGTAGCAGACATGAATAGGTGAATTACAGAAAATTATTTTGTGTATGACTCACACCCAAAACAACAGAAGGACATCCAACTTTATTTCATCTTTCAACTGACTTAAATTCTAGGTCAAGTGAGAATTATGGTTCTTTGTTTTTTTTTTGAGACAGGGTCTCGCTTTGTAGTTCAGGCTGGCCCTGAGCTCACCATGTAGCTCAGGCAAGCCTCGAACTCAGCAATCCTCCTGCCTCTGCCTCCCAAGTGCTAGGATTACAGCAGGCTTGAGCCACCAAGCCTGGCACGAGAATTATGTTTTTAAATGATAACCAATATTCATCTTTTGAGACAAATAAACCACATCTTCAAGAGTAGCAACATCAATATTTGGCTGACTACCATAAACTAGCACATATGCAGAAAAGAACCATTGGCCTTACTGCAGACATTTTAAGTGGAGTCAAACAGCTGGAAGCAAAGCTGGTATGACCAGCCATGAATGGAGACTGCAATGCTATGGTCTGTGAGAACATAGACAAGCTTTAAAAATACAGTGGCAAGAAAGTGAAGACATTAAAAATATTCAAGGGTATAAAGCAAATAAGTCATGTTACTGTATCCTAAACTAACTGCTTTAACAATAAAACTCTGATGCTAGGCATGGTGGTGCATGGCTATATCCTAGCATGTGGAGACTGAGAGAAAAGGATTGCCTAGGGTTCAAGGCCAGCCAGGATTGCAGAGCAAGTGCCTGTCTCAAACACCAAAACAAAACAAAACACAAAACAATAAAACTGAAAACTAAAAGTTCAACAGGGAATAGGAAATCATAAGAATTGACACAGAGGGGTTTAAAAAATAGGAAATTAGAAACTCTCAAATCAAAAAGTAAAAGCAAAATTATGAACTCAATGACTACTTATTAATAAAAGCACCTTAATTGGAAACAGAATTTGTAAGAGGGAGAGAACTAAGAATGAGGCATAAAAGGAAAAAAAGGAAACAATAAAATACATACAAAAGAGGATAAGTAACATAAAGTTTCCAGTGAGGTGGTATAATTTGTAGTATCTAAGGAAAGAATAAGTAAAAACTTGTTAAAGTTGACAAAACATCATTCCACAGATTTAAGAAGTTCAGAGACTTCCTAGAAAATTAAATTTTAAAAACCCCTCACATGTATATTCATGAAAGTGAATGTACAGAAAGTTAAATGAGCAACCAGAGAAAAAAAATAAGCATTATACCCAAAGAGATACATTGAAACTAACTTCTCTACAGATACTATAATGATGTCTTGCAAAAAAGCATAACTGGTTCAACATTTGAAAATAAATACTTCACCACACAAACAGAATGGAGAAAAATTATATGGCCATCTCAAAAGGTGCAGGAAAAATCATTTGATTAAATACAACACACATATGATTAAAAATAAAAGTATTACACCTGGAGGACACACTAATAAGTGAAATAAACAGATCACAGATAGGCAAATACCGGATCTTTTCTTTGATATGAGCACCTGTAGATGCAAATGAGTTCTAGAAAGTATGACAGTTTTTGTAGAATGGGAAGTTTTCAAAGGAAATTTGGTGTGGGAATGTAATGAGGGGAAGGAATAAATATGATTCTGAAAGAAAATAAAAGCATGTATACAGGGGGTGGGGAGGTGTGGGTGGGTAGGGATATGGGTAAAAATGGGAATTAAATTGTGTCGTATATTGGTACAAATTCCCCAATGTTATGTGTGATTGTGAGATGTATATAAATTGTGCCAATAAATAATTTTTTTAAAAAAGTAAAAAAATAAAAGTATTAAAAAATTAGAAGGGCCGGAAGGTTAGCTCAGTGGTTCTGGCGCCTGCCTTGCAAGCGCAAGGTCCTGAGTTCGATCCCCGGAAACCACATATAATGCTGGGCGTGGAGACTCACGCCCACCAGCCATCAATACCACATACCACAGTGCCAGGCATGGTGGCTCACGCCTGTCATCCCAGCACTCGGGAGGCAGAGACAGGAGGATTGCTGAGTTCGAAGCTTGCCTAGCCTACACAGTGAGCCCAGAGCCAGCCTGAACTACAAAACAAGACCCTGTCTCAAAAAAAAAAAGAAGACTAGTACATGCCTATAATCTTAGCAGTCCAAAAGACTGAGACACAAGAATTCCAAGTTCAAGCCCAGCCTGGACAACTTTGTAACTTCTGAAGACTCTATCTCAAAATGAAAAATAAAAATAAAAGTTCTGAGGACATAGCTCACTGAATTCCAATTCCTCAGTTCCAAAGCAAGGGGGTGGGGTGGACTTCAAAGGAATACTAGAGATGGTAAGGGTCACCTCCCAAAATATGCAATGATCGCATTTAATAATGAAAGTTTCTCTTTCTAATAAGGAATCACATAAGGTTGCTTGTCATCATTATCCCACTGCCACAGTAGTGCCTCCAATTCAGTAAGGCACAGAAGGTATCAAAAGCATAAGAAGTGGGAAAAAAGAAGCAAAACCATTATTACTATATGATTTTAGAGAGGCCAGAATAAGAAAATTTATCGATAAATCCATATATATTTTTTTCTATCAGTAACAACTTGTGTAATGGCAACAACAACAGTAACAAAAACTACCTGCAAGTAAGTCTAATAAAAGATAACCAGGATTCTACACAGGAGACAACTACTGAGAGAAAAGACAAAAAAATGGAGAAATCTGTCACATTTATGGAAGATTCAAAATGATAAAAATGTTGATTCTCTCCCCAAGTGTCAATTCATCAAACTCTATATATAAATTCTGTATAAGTACCGTGCGCTAACTAATTGCACCACTGGAGTTCCTAAACTCTATGTAATTCTAACCAATATCCAATTCCTTTTTTGTGTTCACAGAAGAATTGGGTACAAATTCCTGAGGTGATTCCAAAATTTATATGCAAGTGCCAGGAACTAGAAATTACTTGAATATAAACCCTTTAAAAACACAATGGTACTGGGAGTAGTGTTCACCTAGAGCCATAGGCTACAGCTAGAGGGAAGAGTGAGGAAAAAGGAGGCTAAAAATAGGAAAAGAACATGAGGCAGATTTAACTGCAGATCTTTGAAGCAAGCTTAAAGAGGTCAAAAAAGCAACAAACAGTCGCACAATATAGTTTACAACTAAACCAGAGCTAGAATGAACTGCAGAATCAATAAATACCTTAGAGAAATGATGACTGTGACTGAGAATTATGAAAAAGGAAAATATACTCTTCAGAGAAAGGCTGAACTTAAGAGTCAAATATTAGAAAGTTTGAACTGTGGATGTCAAACTACTAAACAACAACAGGAAGTACAGCTGGGGCAATTAGAAGACTAGTTGAGCAGAAGTCGTGGACAAGAAATGAATGAATTGCAAAATAAGTGAGAAGACTGAAAGTGGAGTTAGACGAAGTCAGGTTTAGTAAAAAGCAACTGAAGCACAAAGCAGACCACCAGAAGGAACTGCTGACTCATAAGTCAGAGGAAATATGGATAATATCTGAGCATGTACATGAAAGCATGTCTTCAGAGATGCTAGCTGACTGAACTGGAAAGTATGAAGAACACCGTCACAGAAGGAACGAATGAACTATAGCACAAACAGAACAACTAGAAAGTCTTAACAATAAATTACTGTGCCTGGTAGTCCAGCATAAAGAAAAAGAAGAGCAGGAGAAAGAACCAGTTTCTTACTATAAAATCCTTAGAGAAAATCAAGATCTTCAGCTAGAGCTCAATCAGGCACTGCAACAAGCCTTGGATCCCAATAGTAAAGGCAACTCTGTTTGCAGAGGTGGAAGGTTGAAGGGCAGCAAGGGAAGGTCAGCTTATAAGTATGAAAGTCCAGTATCAGCCACTAAAGAAACAGAATGCATTTAACAGAGAACAGATGCAAAAATGAAATTATAGATTTCCACATTGCTATAGATAAAAGATTTCAGGCTGAATCTGAGCAGCAGAAATGGTTGTTTGCTATGTTAGAGCAGAAGAATGGTGAAATAAAACATGTTTTAGGTGAAATTAGAAATCTAGAGAAATTTAAGAATTTATATGAAAGTATGGAATGTAATCCTTCCATACCAGGCAACTCTGGCATTCTAGAAAACCAAACCTACTATACAGATTTACTTCAGGTAAAATGTTATAATTTAAACAAAGAAAACGAAAGCACCAAATGTGAATTGCCTTTACAGCTAAGGAAAGCATTATTTGAGAGCCACCAGGGTCTAGATATTGAGCGAAAACATTTGCAAATGAAGCATGCCTCCAGCTTTCAGAAAGTAATATGACACTAAGAACTGAAGTAAATGAATTACAGCTGAGTATGAACCTGAAGAGAAAACTGAAGTGTCCATACTCAAAAAGAGGCGTGAGGTACTACTTGTGGAGGTCACCATCCCCAAAGCAGTGCCAGAAATGCTCACGAGGAAGAAGTTCCTAGATTCCCACCTCAGAAAGAAAAGGTACCATCCTGTCCTCATAATTTACAAGTCACTAACTTGTAGTTTAAAGAACCAGTTTCTGCAGACATTCCCATAGACTCTTTCTCTCCTCACAGTAATCTGCCCATGGATTTGTAGCCACCGAAAGACAAGAAATGTGTGAAGCTCACACATGTTCCAGCTGATGCTGAAGCCTTAAGTGAACACCTCGTGCTCTCCCAGGGTAGCTGCTGAAACTGAGCTTCAGACAGAAGCTAAAGAAGGGAAAGAAGCTGCAAACTGGAAAAGAATTCTTGTAAGAAATCACACCTGATCCTATATGTGTCCTCCAAATCACCTCCAGAGATCCAGTGTCCTCAGTAGTAAGACTTCTCTTTGATAAAACAGAGCTACTACTTGCTCCAAGGCCACTGTGAAGCTTAGTAAAGACTGTCAATATCTGAAGGACACCTCCCTGTGGGTCACTGGCACTTGCCTATTCCCCCAGGTGCTGACATTTTCATGATTATTTGACTGCTGAAAATTCGGTTGTGATTTTAACCTGAAAAGATTTTTTTTTTTTGAGACAGGGTCTTGCTTTGTAGTTCAGGCTGGCTCTGAGCTCACTATGTAGCCTAGGCAAGCCTCGAACTCAGCAATCCTCCTGTCTCTGCCTCCTGAGTGTTGGGATTACAGGCGTGAGCCACCACGCCCCACACTTTGGTATGTGGTATTGATTGTTGGTGGGCGTGAGTCTCCATGCCCAACATTGTATGTGGTTACCGGGGATCGAACTCAGGACCTTGTGCTTGCGAGGCAGGCGCCAGAACCACTGAGCTAACCCTCCGGCCCCTTGAACAGATTCTTAATGATGACCCTTCATGGAGCTTTGAGAGTCACGGTTAATAAACTGCTACTGGCTGAACTGTATATGGATTTTTAAAGTCCGGAGAATACTTAAGTAACTTCTACTCAAAGCCATATATGTGAAAAGAGAACACTGGAGTCATTCTATTTCCCTATGTACTTTTTTACTTTGTTTTTCAGTTTTGTAAAAATAGAAAATTTAGCTTTTGGATTTTGTCCATATTTAAAGCACCTATATTCATTTTTGTTACACATGATTTAAAGTTTGAATCAAGCACATGAAGCAAGTAATTCAGAAATTCAAAATAAAATTCCAATAATTTAAAAAACATAAGAACACAATGGTATCAGAGCAAAGGTAAATATAAAAATAACAAGCTGAGGGCCGGAGGGTTAGCTCAGTGGTTCCGGCGCCTGCCTCGCAAGCGCAAGGACCTGAGTTCGATCCCTGGTAACCACATATAATGCTGGGCGTGGAGACACGCCCACCAACAATCAACACCGCATACCACAATGCCGGACGTGGTGGCTCACGCCTGTAATCCCAGCACTCGGGAGGCAGAGACAGGAGGATTGCTGAGTTCGCAGTGGCTTGCCTGGGTACCATAGTGAGCTCAGGGCCAGCCTGAACTACAAAGCAAGACCCTGGCTCCAAAAAGCAAAAAAAAAAAAAAAAAAAAATAACAAGCTGAGACACAGATCCATGCATTCTGACAAGGAAGCAGAGTAAAATGGTGGAGAAAAGATGGTCTTTTCAATACAGTGTAACAATAAACAGCCATGTGGGAAGGGATGAAATCAGATTTCTATTGCACATCATACACATGAATCCATTTGTGAAAGATTAAACAAGGTTTTAGAAAATACAGGAAAGTATCAACATGATGAAACTGCATTAAAATTATGAACTTTTATAAGGCAAATCTAGAGGATGGAAAAGATATTTGCAACCTACATAATCAATGAATGATTCATCTATCAAAATACACGTACCATATACACATTTAACAAGTCAGTAAGAAAAAGATCATCTAGAAGAAAAAATAGCTAAGAGACATGGACAAGCACCTCATTAAAAAAAGGAGATTATACATATTCTATAAATTCAAGAAAGTTCTGATCTCTCTGTTTTGAGGAAATACAAATGAAATCCATTGAAATGTAACACTATATACCCAACAGAATGCCTAGAATTTAAAAGGCCCACAATACTAAGTTGAAGAATATAAAACAATATGGCTAGAGCAGTATCAACTGTTCAGTCACTTGGAAGCAGGCTCATGCTATTTGCTAAAGTTAGAAATGCAGTCTGTGGGCCGGGAATTTGCTTAGTGGTTTCAGTGTCTGCCTGGCAAGTGCAAGGTCCTGAGTTTGATTCCTGATAACACATACCACGATGCCAGGCGTGGTGGCTTATGCTTGTAATCCTAGCAATCAGCATCACACACTACAGTGCTGTACATGGTAGCTCACACCTATAAACTCAGGATACGGGAGGCAGAGACAGAAGGACTGCTGTGAGTTTGAGGCTAGCCTGGGCTACATGGTGAGCTTAGGGCCAGCCTGAACTACTCTGTCTGAAAAAAAAAAAAAAGACAAAAAAAGAAAAAGAAATGCAATTTGTGATCCAGAAATTCCATTCCTATGTATTTTGGAGATACAATATATTCATATTATTATTATGCTTCCAAACTGGAAATAATCCATATAATCATTCAGTAAAGTGAATTATTATGGTACATACACTGCAATGGGATATTACACAGCAATGAAAGTCAATAAACCAGTTAAATGCAGTAATAGAAATGAATGTCATAACCATAAGGTTAAGTAAAGGAAGACAGACACAAAATAATTTACATCGTATGATTTGGTTTAAATCAATATTTTAAAAAATGGAATACTGCACATTTACTGGGGTGTGTCACCAGGAAAGAAAACAAGAACAAAAGGGCTTCTGGATCACAATCAGCTAGCTACTTCTTGACCTGTTATACAAATTTGCATCACAGTAATTCATCAAGCTATGCTTTGTTTTATATTGTTTTGTGTTTGTCTGTTGTATTTCATATCAAAATGGCTTAAGAAAATTAAATAGCTTACCCCGAGGCTAGCATCTGCCCATCATGGGAAAAAGCACAAGTAAGAACAGGTGCACAGTGCCCACTCAAAATATTTTTATATTTTAATTGAAAACCTGCAATTAACAAGGTGAAAAAAATTAGCAAGCTGACCATGCTTGAAATTCATTTCTAACTCAACACTATTTCACTTATTAAGTAATCTTTGTGTGCCTAAAATCCTCATGCAACTCAAGTATTTATATATACAGCAAACAGTCCACTGCAGTGTGATTAAATGGTTTGAAAGCTTAATAATGGGTTTAAGGAAATGATTTGTTTGGTAACGGTTAGATGGGGTAATTTTCTAGCTTCCAAATTAAACAATTAAACTATCCTACAAACATTTCTGTCTCTGTTAAAAAAAATATGCAAATTACCCAAAAGAATGAAAAATACAATACTTATATTTTGTAAAATCCGACATTAGCAAAACATTTTCTCGGGCCAGGATTTAGCTCAGTGGCACCGCGCTTTCCTTGCAAATACAAAGGCCTGAGTTCCACTCTCAGTACCGCAAAAAAAAAAAAAAGTAACAGTAATGGAACATTTTCTAATTCTCTAAGTTAGATAATGGCAATTTACACATTGTATAATTCCAATAACTTTCCTACCTACAAACTATGGTAACACTAAAATGCTTTTTATGCTTTCTACCATTGCTGAAAATAAACAACACAAGTCTTTTAAAAGGTAAACTACAGAAATTCAAAGTTTTGGTGACAACCTATCAAACAAGAAGTTAGACTAGGAGAGACCTTTTTTGAAAAGATAAAATTTCCTAAAGAAGACAGCAAATATTTAAATAAACAAATGAAAAAAAAAAGCTATGAGGATATAAAAATTTTAAGGTCAAAAAAGGGAAAAAATATAACCTGGGAGAGCAGGTACAAGCATTAAAGACACCATGCTAAATGCCACAAGTACAATGGTGCATTTCAAAGGCCTTTCATTATAACCATCAAAGCAAAATACTAAGTGGTGAGACAAAGACTACTGAACTTGCAATATGACATGAATAATTCACAGTTCATATTCTCAAGTATATGACCCATGTCTCCTGCCTACAAATAAGCAAATAAGATGTGAATGATAATAAATCCTTCATAAGAGGACTTAAACTGCACATTTATAAGCTGTCATGTATTTTCTAACGAGTCAGTGTAAAAATATTTTTCAGAAAATATATGTAAGACTTTAAAACAATTATATTTAGAAAATACATTCGTATGACTATACTCATCATTTACCAAAATTTTGCTTGTGGTAAAGAAAGGCAAAAGGAATAGCTGAATAAATCAGAGAACTAAAGGAACTCTCATCCTTACCAGTATGACATGCATTAAAATGATTAGTACAGGGAACCTAGTAGTAGTAAATGAGTAAGTTCCCACCACAAAAGGGATGTATTTCCTTCTGGATAATGGGCTTTCCTCATGTATCATTATAATTATGAATGACAGAAACATAGTTTATGATATAACTAAATCAAACAATAAGTAAGGATAACGAATAGTAAGAGTATTTTGTGGAATCTGAATCAAGAAACTCAGTTGACCACAAAATTTCAAAGTTCCCCTTAAAATGATAATCAATGAATTAATAAAGACATAAATGCACACAGATGAAGAGAATGGAAGGCAGAAAGCAGATTAATTGATAAGACCATATAGAGGAATAAAAAAGCCTGGAATATAAAAGAAGAGACAGGCAGAGAAGAGAAACTTATTCTGTCCTAGAGAACCCCTCAAGATACAAAACTGTCAACAGTCAGGAAAAACACACATCAGAATGAAAGACATAGATTTGGGATTAGAAACATTAACTAGAAGTCAATGTCTAGAAAACTCACTGTCTACCTTCAATCCCTTCCTGATCCCATTCCATAGTACACTGCATAAAAGCCAACTGCTTATCTCCAGATAAGCTTTCTAACATAAAATAACGATTGAAGGAGGAGCTCTCGGGCCAAAGACGTCTATCCTTTGCCCCCAACCCTTCTCTCAGAACAAGAAACAATTACACACTCATCCTAAAGTGAAACCAGCAACAATGGAATATCCATAGGCACAGTTTCTAAACATTTTATTATCCAATTATTAAGTGTAAATAAAATACTAAGGACTCTAAGACATGTGAAGAACGTAACTACATGAATGAGAAAGATCAGAGTAACTAAAAAAAAATACTTCTAGAGATAATAGAGATGATCAGGAAGCAAAGGGGACTTAAAATATGATAAGATTAAAAATTTCAAACAATGTGGGGGCTCACACCTGTAATCCCAACACTCGGGAGGCAGAGACAGGAGGATTGCTAAGTTCGCGGTGGCTTGCCTGGGCACCATAGTGAGCTCAGGGCCAGCCTGAACTACAAAGTGAGACCCTGTCTCCAAAAAGCAAAAAAAAAAAAAAAAAATTCAAACAAGAGGTTAAATTAGCAAATTAAGGAATTCTTTAAAAACTAGACTGAAATGTAGGGTGGAGGAGACAATCAATTCAGGAGATCCAACACTCAACTAGTGAGAGTTATAAAATAGGAAAGCAGAAAAGGACTCATTAAAGATACAACATAAAGGGGGCTGGAGATTTAGCTCAGTGGTTCCAGTGTCTGCCTCACAAACACAAGGTCCTGAGGAGTTCAATCCCCAGTAAACACATATAATGCTGGGCGTGGTGACTCACCTCCACCAGCAATCAATACCACACACTACAGTGCTGTCACTCCTGTAATCCTTTGCTGAATTCAAGGCTTGCTTGGGCTACATAGTGAGCTCAGGGCCAGCCTGAACTACAAAGCGAGACCCTGTCTCAAAAAAAAAAAAAAACATACAACATAAAGGAATGCCACAATCCAAAAGCAAATATTCATTTTGTTTCATTGTTGCTCCTTTGTGGTACTGGGGATTGAACTGAGGCCATCATATAAAATAGACAGGCTCTCTACCACTGAGTTACATCCACAACTTTGACATAAACTTCTTTTTTTTTGAGACAGGGTCTCACTTTGTAGTTCAGGCTGGCTCTGAGCTCACTATGTAGCCCAGGCAAGCCTCGAACTCAGCAATCCTCCTGTCTCTGCCTCCCGAGTGCTGGGATTACAAGCGTGAGCCACCACGCTCGGCTGACATAAACTTCTTGATTGAAAGTGAAAACAGAACAATATGTGGGGAAAAGACTCACAGAGAATATAAAATAGTAACTGCTGAACAAATAAAAAACAAAGTAAAACTGCATTTCCAGAAACTCTGAAAGTCACCCCACCACAAGAATAGAAAACCAGTGCACAGTGGCTATTTCGGAGCAGGAATATGTGTGGTATCTGTAAGGGTTAAGTTCAAAATCATAAGTGTCAGAGTTTTAAATTGTATATATTATGTTGATTAAAAGTTTCTTGAAACATTTTTAATCACTTTCAGAAATCTATCAAAAATACTAAACAAATTTTATCTAGATCATAAATAATTTTAGAGATGAACTGATCAAAAACATACCTAAGACACGGGTAAAAGAAACCATCCAAATTATGACTTGGCAATCCTGACCACATGATGCTAATCGAAAAAACTGAAGACCTTGTTCTCCATCTAAAACAGTAAATATGTTAATTAAATACAAAGAATTGATAAAACATTTAAACTAAAAAAAAAAACCAACATCTTATACTGAGATTTGTTAATGTATTTAAACCATATTAACAACATTCATTTGCATGGCCTAATGAAACACTGGTTAAAGAATATTATACAAGGTACTATAAAGAATATAACTTTTGGGCCGAAGATTTAGCTCAGTGGTTCCAGCGTCTGCCTCGCAAGCGAAAGGTCCTCAGTTTGATCCCAGTAACCACAATGTGGGTAACTACAATGTTGGGCGTGGTGACTCATGCCCACCAACAATCAATACCACATACCACAGTGCCAGGCGTGGTGGCTCACGCCTGTAATCCCAACACTCAGGAGACAGAGACAGGAGGATTGCTGAGTTTGAGGCTTGCCTGGGTTACACAGTGAGCTCAGGGCCAGCCTGAACTACAAAGCAAGACCCTGTCTCAAAAAAAAAAATGAATATAACTTTAGACCTGAATTTGCTACAATAAAATGGATTTAAGGCTGTAACTCAAAGCTGAAATGCCAATATTGAGCCACTGAAGTAGAGTATCTTGTAACTCAATTTTATTGGCTATCACTAGTGGGCAAAACTGGGAAGAAAAGGTGAGTTATGATCAGACTGGTAAATGGTTAATCATTCCAAACTTAAATATTTTCTGATGCATCAGTTTCTTACAAGGCTATTCTGTAATCCACATGGAATAGTGGAAATCTTTTTGATTTAATAAGTAGAAAGACTGAAATTATACAAATCTGAAATAACATCACTTCAGCTCTATTAGTGAAAAAAATTACACAATTTAGAGAAAGTAAAAACACTTTCTCAACAATCTACTGGCTTAAATATTAGATAATTTCAGTATATCACTATACAGCTATTTAAGTCCCTAAATATTTGTGTTATATAAATATCAACATTACAACTTGATCTCATACATGTTCCACCTTATCACAGATGCAATTTCATCAGAGATGGTCTTGGCATTCATAACAAAGTAAAGCATAACTAAGCCTAACAGCCATCTTAAGACTGTATTCTGGTTTTTACAAATACTCAATATATGATATATATGGTGTTCAATTTATACTCTGGGGATATAAATTTTTATCTGCATATGTTCTCTCATTAAAAATACATTTTATTGCCAGGAGTGGTGGTTCACGCCTGTAATTCCTACACTGGGGAGGCAGAGGCAGGAGGACTGCTGAGTTTGAGGCTTGCCTGAGGTACATAGTGAGCTCAGAGCAAGCCTGAACTACAAAGCGAGACCCTGTCTCAAAACAAAACAAAAACAAGAACATTTTATTAACACAACAAATTTACTTCCATTTCATTACAAGTTTTGCTAACTCAAGACTTGCACATTTCAAGAGCAATTCAATTTTGTTTTGTTTTATAGCGTTGGGACTAAATCCAGACTTTCACGTGGTATGCATGCATTCTACTACAAAGCCACATCCCCAGTCCCTTTTAGTTTTCAGATAGGGGACATTAAATTGTCAAAGCCTGCTTTGGAGTTGCAATCTTCTTGCTTTAGTGTCCTCTCCCCACCAGTTGCTAGGATTACAGGTGTATACCATCATGTATACCAGCATTTTGATTTTGGTAGCTCAGGTTTAGATAAAATACAACCCTTCTCAGAGAGATTTTGAGAAATATAAACAACTTTTGATAATCTTTATGTCTTTAAAGTAAACACTCTACTTAGAAAATGAAGCAAGATATTTAAAATTGGGCCTATATAGAAAAGCTGTATTTTCATTGTTTTTGGACTAACTAGATTCCTGTAGTTAATTCTGAAGTTGCTTTAAGTAGTGAAAATTCAGTTAGATTAATGGAAAATTATGAAATTCAAAGTGTGTCTATGCCTAGTACTTATTTAGTCATATTTTTCTTCAGGAAGAATTTAAATTATTGTAATAACCTAAACCATACTTTATTACCATTTAAATCCTGGAGTGACTACTTATCTTCAGATGCAAATGCAATTATTTTTCCTTATTTGAGCAAAATGTTACATTCCTGAGGTATTAGCATATCTTAAGTATTTACAAATTCTCACAAATACCAAAGTAAGCAACTAACTAAAATTATATACTTTTTTTTTTTTTTTTTGAGACATGGTCTTGCTTTGTAGTTCAAAGTAGCCCTGAGCTCACTATATAGGCTAGGCAAGCCTCAAACTCAGCAATCCTCCTGCCTCTGCTTCCTGAGTGCTGGGATTACAGGCATAAGCCACCACGCCCTGCACTGTGGTAAATGGCACTGACTGCTGGTGGGCATGATCATCATGCTCAGCACTGCTGTATGTGGTTACCAGGATTGAACTAGGGAACCTGTGTTTGCTTAGGCAGGCACTGGAACCACTGAGCTAGTCTCCGGCCCACATACCTTATCTTTTAAGTGAGTACATCAGTTCTCACAAATTTCTTTAACAATCATTTTTAAAGTAGGTATTGATCTGTTCAAGGGAATTTACACATAAATTCTATTTCAACAGAAGAGATAAAGAAAGGACAAAGATTAAAATGATACTAAGAGAAAGACATACTTTGAAATTCCTTAAAGGCAGGGTAGGGATATGTGTATTACTTCAGAAACTATTCTGGTTTAATGAATCTTTCTGGACTCCCTAAACTACCCATAAGCACCTTATTCTAATATTAACTAATACAATACTGGTATTTTCACTGAAAATCTGTTTCTAGAGCCTTTAAAATAAAAAAAGAAGCCTAAATCTTCCCATGTCTTTTTAATTCAAAATTCACTGAGTGCCTAAAAGTGAGACATGGAGAAAGTACAATTGAAATAGAAGAAATAGTTCTTGTCTATTACAACCTATTTATAGAAAAAAAACCCAATAAATTAAAAATTAGTTGCTTAATTAGGACTGAGTTTAATAATGAATGGGTCAGAAAAGGAAACTGATTAACCTTCTATATTTAAGAGATTAAAAAATAAAAAATTAGTCAGGGGCATACTTAAAATCCCAGCTAGTCAGGAGGATTACAAATTCAAGGCCAACCCCGGTAACTTAGATCTTTTTTTTTTTTTTTTTTTTTTTTGAGACAGGGTCTCACTTTGTAGTTCAGGCTGGCCCTGAGCTCACTATGTAGCCCAGGCAAGCCTGGAACTCAGCAATCCTCCTGCCTCTGCCTCCCGAGTGCTGGGATTACAGGCGTGAGCTACCACACCCGGCACTGTGGTATGTGGTGTTGATGGCTGGTGAGCTGAGTCGCCATGCCCAGCATTTTATGTGGTCTCCGGGATCGAACTCAGGACCTTGCGCTTGCAAGGCAGGTGCTGGAACCACTGAGCTAAATCTCTGGCCCATCTTAGATCTTATTTCAAATAAAAAATAAAAAGAGCTAGGACCCTACCTCAGGCATACAGTGGCTCTTAGACTCAATTTTCAGTACCACAAAAATTAAAAATAAATTAAAAATTTTAAAATTTCAGCAAATCCATAAAGGGAATCCTACTCAATCTTCATTTATTATATGGTATTTGATTTACACACTGGGTATATAAATTTTTATCTACATAAGAGGCAAACGATCTGTGCAGGACACTGTCAAGAAAACTGACCCAGGTTGTGCCTGCATGGAGCTTACAACCTAAGAGGAAAAACAGCATGAAACACCATCCATAATGCCACTACAGGCAGCTGAGGCCAGAGAACTGTCTGGATGTAGGAATTCAAGGCCAGCTTGGACAAAATAGCAAGAACTCATCTAAAAACAAAAGGTAAAAAAGAGAAAAAAGAAATACATGTAACTGATTATATAAATAAAAACTGTGATACTTATGTAAAATCTATCAAAAGTACAAATAAAGATATCAAAATGAAGAACAGAGAAGCCTCATCTAAAGTGATTTTTAAGCAAAATCTAAGGATGATTAAGTTATGAACCAACCAAAACATTCTCATATAAAAACCTTGGAAAAACCTTAGGAACACTGAAGAGTGAAAAGTAGGCCACTGTGGCTAAAAAGACTGCATAAGCCAAAAATCATTTGAAATCAGGGTGGAAAAGAAATGCAAAGTCCTTAGAAGTTCTGCCTTTCATTTAGGATTTTCTCTTATCACAGTCACACTCTAGCTGTTACTGTTCTGGAAATAGAGGAGGGCCAAAAGGTCCTGCTAAAGGTCTGGACTTGGTTGCTTATCACAGTCCTGACTACCCATGCATGCAGACTGCACTGGCAATGTAGCTATTCCAAACTGAAATGCACATTATATACAACAGGTTTAAAGACTTGGTACCAAAATAGAAAAACAAAGCTTGGTATGGTAGCAAATGTCTATAATCCCAGCATTCAGGAGGCTACAGCAGGAAGATCGCAAGTTCAAGGCTGGGCTGGACTATACAGTAAGACCCTTTGTCAAAAAAATCGACCAAAAAAAGGGAGAATTAGTTCATTAGTAATTTCTACTGATAATCATTCAAATAACAGTAGAGATATTGGGTAATTTTTAAAATTATACATTATTAAAGTTAATTTTATTTACTATACATTTTTAATCTACCTAATCACTACATTGCTACAGACAACTCAATTGAAGGGGACAAAGGTAAAATTATCATTTGCACACAGAAAAAGAAAATTACTCTTTAAAGTATGTAGTCAAACATATTTTATACAGTTTGCTTTTGGTAAATTAATAGAAATGTAACTTCTTTCCAACTTTTTAACTTCACATTTCCATTTGAATATCAGTACATCTAAAATCAAAGTACAACAATTAAGTCTTCTAAATTCCCATATTCAAGCAATCAACCTATTGCACTGTTAAATAATCTCATACATGAAAAATAATTTTCTTTCATAATACTTTTCATGATTTCATTTGGTCCCACAAAGGTAGAGAAAAGATGATTTTGTAAAAAGCAATGAATAAGAGAGCCTTCCATTTCACTAATAAAATGAAAACGAAAAGACAAAAGTTACATACAAAATTAAGATGGGAATTTCTGGTGCTTAAAAAACTGAAACCACTAACCAGAAACTGGCTGTGAAGAAAAATCGCAGCAAGTAATCCCAAGGTCATGTGCTTTTTCACTATAAAGACATCTCATTTTATCATTCCACACTGTTAGGTCTCCACAGGAGGAGCCGGTGACAAAGAGGTTTCCATTAGGAGAAAATGCACAGGCCACCAAGGATCCATCCTTAACATTACCACATCTGAAACAAAGACAAAAAAGGAAGTTTCCATTTCAGAGCATCTTTTATATTTTAATCTCTATCAGCAGTGTGAGATAGTTAAAAAGGGTAAATGGCTATCACAGAACAACAGAAAAAAAAGACTAATGATACCTACGGAAATAAAATATTTATATGCTCTAAACTGAGACATGCTTTCTAAAATTGAGAGGATTTAAACATCTTAACTCATATGTTTTAGGCTAAAATACATAAGTCCATAACGCAAGTCAGTTTGAACACATTAAACTTAAAAATTTTTTAAAAAGCAATAAAAAACAACAAAAAGTACAGCTGTACTTTTTAAAAGACAACACAAAATTATTTCTCTTGAAAAATGCATTATTGAGGAGGTCAAAAGCATTTTCAACTTCTGTATCAAATTCACCTACACAACAGTAAGTTCTTTCTCTCACCTTCAAATGTAAATTCTCTGTGAAAAGAAAACTGTGAGCAATTTAGAAATTGTGTTAAGGAGGAAGGGAAGCATTGTACTGACAATACTATTTTTTTAATTAGGAAAAATGAACTTGTAAGAACCTAAAAATGAGTGAAAGTTAATTATACAAACTATGAGGTTAGGCTATAAAGGCAGAAGCTATCACCTGATAAGTGCAAAAGAAGATTCCTCCACATAAATAGTGTATTCTTTCTGTGTTTACTTGTGAAGCTAAATATTTAATACCACGTAAAACATACCCTCATCTTCCTCAACCTAAACTTAAATGAGCAACAGGTGCTGGCTGGCTGGCATTTGTGTTCTGAGTGACGACTGGAGGCAGGTAGGGGAGGAACCTTAGACCTTACTTACTTTTTATTTAGAGACAGGGTCTCACTTTGTAGTCCAGGCTGGCCCTAAGCTCACTATGTAGCCCAGACAAGCCTGGAACTCAGCAGTCCTCCTGCCTCTGCCTCCCAAGTGTTTGGATTACAAGTGTGAGCCACCACACCCAGCTATTTTATTTATTTTTGAAAGGTCTAACTGTGTAGTTCAGGCTGGCCTCAAATTTAAAGTGATCCTTCTGCCTCAACCTCTGGAGAGTTGGAATTATGGGTGTGAGCCATCACACTCCTCTACACTATTTTAATTGGTAACATTTAAGCAGTGTACTTTATTAAAGTGACACTTTTCATATATTTTAGAATTTGTGAAATAGGAAGAAAATGTTCAAATGAAAAGGTGGGGTAGGGGCTAGTAAAGAAAGAAAAAATTTGATGGTAAAAAATGGAAACAAAGTTTATGTATATAGAGGCCGGGGAGTTGTAGGGAGGGCAGAGGAATGGGAAAAAATGAGAATTCAGATGTGTCATGTAGTGATACAAGTCCTCCATGTGAAATGTGACCACAATGCATATATAAAATGTACCAATAAAGTTAATTTAAAAATATTAAAATAAATTTTGTGTAATTTACCACAGTAAATACAAATAAGTTTATGGTTTTAGTTTTGGTAAGTTGCAGAAAAATATTACCACAATTAATTGATGTATTTTTTCTGAAAAAGTTTAGCAAGTTAAGTTTTTCCGATATAAATGACCAAACAGCACTCCACCAATAATGAAGCTGCTTCTTTTGGCCTGCTCGTTCACGCAGCAAGAATCTAGTCAGGAAAACAGCTGCATCTCTTCAGTGGGGCTTAAATCTTCATGATGTTATTACTGAGAACACCTGCGCTGTGAGTGACAAGACTAGGTCTTGATCTCCTGCTAGGTATATGCATGAATGAATTAAAAAATTCATATCACAGTGACATATGTGCACCTATGCTTATAGCAGCTCAGTTGGTGATAGTTGAATCTTGGAAACAACCCAAATGCCCATCAATTGGAGACTGGATAAAGATGTGCTTTTTTATAAAATGGAGTATTACTCTACCATAAAGAATAAGTTTCAATCATTTATATTCAAATGGACATACCTTGAGGACATGCTCATAAGTGAAATAAACAGGTCACAGAAGTGTAAATACCATCTCTTTTCTGTTACGAGAAACTGAAGATGTAAATGAGTTCTAGTGTACAATAGATACGGTGAAATAGAAAATATTCAGAGGGAAAGGGTAGGGGTAAACATGGAGGGTAAGGAAAATATATGATAGTTAAAAAAAATGAAACTTATGTTTATGGGGCCTGGGGGATGGTAGGGTGGGGAGGAGAAGGGAAAAAAATGAGAAGTCGTGTCATATACTGATATAAATTCTCAATGTTGGGTGTGATCATGATATGTATATAAAATGTACCTTAATAAAATCAATTTAAAAATAAAAAGAATAAGCCTAAATTTTCTGAACCTTATTCAAAACACTACTTGCTTTCTTTGCCTAACTCTTGCTAAGTCCATAAAAGTCTAGCAAGATTTAAAAAGACTGAAAACTCAAAATTTTCACAAAGTCAAGCAAATGTACTACAGAAATCATGTTAAAAATCTTTTTTGATGTTCAGAAGACAAATCAGTATTTTTCCTTGTCCCTTCTGCAAACTATCTGCTTCTTAAAACCATGAAAATATTTTGCTTTTTATTTCTTTGGTACTTGTTAAGAGAACTAAACACTGACAAAATGTAAAATCCATACCTATATAACTTGTGTGACTGTGCATTCCACAAAACAATAGTTCCATCAGCTGCCCCTGATGCCAAACAAGAGGAGTCTGGGGAAAACCGGCAAACCCTCACGGGGCTACCCCCCGGTTGTTCCATCACTGCCACAGTCTGTCCATTTTGAGTATTCCACAGCACTGTTGTACCGTCTGTTGAACATGATGCCAAAATATGTCCTGAAGGAGAGAAACAGCAGCAGTGGACAGCGTAGGTGTGGAATTTCAGTGGAGAGTACAGCAGTTCAGTGAAGTCTCGCAGGGAGTACAAGCGAATTGTTTTGTCCAAGGAGCATGTAGCCAACAGGGAAGAAGAGAATGCACAGCAATTGACATCATCACTATGATCAGCTAATGTGCGAATTAATTTCACCATGTTCTTTATTTGAAGTAAAGGAGCCTGCAAGTTTTAAATTGGAAAAGGTTATGTCACTTTAGGAATCAGATAAATGGTACTCGCACCCACGTTAAAGAGCCAAAATCTATTTATGAATTTGCTCAAAGAAAACACCTACACTGATATTTTGAAAGGACATTACCTGGGATAAGGATAATTTGGAGACATGAAACATTTATAGAATTCTTCCTGAAAGACATATTTCAGTGAACCATGCATTCCCACATTTATAGCCAAACAACTCACAACAGGTAAATCTTGGAAGCAGCAACAGATACACCCAGCAACAAATGGATAAAACACTCTCAGCTATAAAAGATACATTCAAGTCATCTGTAGGGAAATGGATGCAACTTGAGATGCTGAATGAAGAAAAATCTGACACAGAATTAACTATCACATGGTTTCTCTTTAAGAAAATATAAGCAATCTAAAGAGCAAAATAGAAGAGTACAGGAAAAAAGGGATGTAAATCTTTTGGAGATGGGACGGGACCTAGGGTTGAATGAAGAGGGGAAGAAGTAAAATGAATCATCACAAATACATACTAATCAAAAACATTCACAAGCCCGGCGTGGTGGCTCACGCCTGTAATTCCAGCACTTGGGAGGCAGAGACAGGAGGATTGCTGAGTTCGAGGCTTGCCTGGGCTACACAGTGAGCTCAGAGCCAGCCTGGACTACAAAGTGAAACGCTGTCTCAAAAAAAAAAAAAAAGAAAAATTCACAAGATGTTAACCTATGGTGATGATCACAGCCACCATTGCCATCCAATAAAGTTCGACACTCCTGACAAAAAATAACAGATAACTTCAAGCTGATGGAGAAGAACTTTCAGAATCTCCATTATTTATTTCATCTTTGAAGTCTTTCCCATAACCAGTTCTCAACAAGGCCTCATTCATAGCCACCCATCTGAATTCACAAAGATCTTTCACAGCCAGTTATGGTGACATACACTTACAACTCCAGCACTCTGGGAGACTGATCCCCAACATGTCAAAAAACAAAAGAACAGGGCCGGAGGGTTAGCTCAGTGGTTCTGGCGCCTGCCTCCCAAGCGCAAGGTCTTGAGTTCGATCCCCGGTAACCACATATAATGCTGGGCGTGGAGACACGCCCACCAACAATCAACACCGCATACTACAATGCCGGACGTGGTGGCTCACGCCTGTAATCCCAGCACTCGGGAGGCAGAGACAGGAGGATTGCTGAGTTCGCGGCGGCTTGCCTGGGCACCATAGTGAGTGCAGGGCCAGCCTGAACTACAAAGCGAGACCCTGTCTCAAAAAGCAAAAAAAAAAAAAAAAAAAAAAAAAAAGATATTTTCATTCTTTTAACATGAGGTTTCAGCTCCTCCCTCTACAAGGAAATAACCTTGGCTCCATTCGAAACTTAAGTGGGTGCACTGAAAACCAGCGTGAGGGGAGAACCAATTCTAAGTCAAGAAAACCACCAGTGTCAAAGTTGTACCAGACTGTACTAAAAACAAATGCACAAATTTCAAAGCAAATTCAGGACTCCTCTCCATGACGTACAAAATCTTATGATACACTTGTTGTTTGTCTACTTCTCAAACCTCAAGTCTTTCTTTCCGTTCTCTTCTTTCCAGCCTCCTGAGCGAAACTCATTCTGGTCACTCATCCCATAATGCAGCTGAAATGCCTCACTCTTTGCTTCTGGGATCCTATTTCTCATTCGGACCTCAATTTTAATTCCCTCCTCAGAGAGGACCATCCTAGCTGAAGTTGGTACTCTCTGGACTCATGCCAGCACATCAAGGTAGCACTTAGCAGCACCAGCAGGTAAGTACCATGTGCCTCCTCTCAGCAGAACAAATTCCAAAGTAGGCACTTTATCCATTTTACTTAGTTCTGTATCTACAGCATGTCAGATACTTAATGTGCTCGCATAAATTTTAATACTTTATCCATAGCCAGATGAGTTCTAGCCTTTAAATACTACATATGGAATATGAGATTAAGAGAATAAAGGTTTAAAAATGGTAATATTAAAAATGTAGTATGAGACAGTAAAGATATACCCCTTAAGATATAGGTATAATCTCTTGCCTTTATCTTATTTATGAAAATCTCTACTCCCCCCCACCAAAAGCATGGCTTTTCCTATCTTCCTTTTACTAGCAAAAGGTCAGCAGCACCACCACCCCGCCTTGAAAAAACAAGCATTTAAAAAGTGTGGTGCGTGACCCTCTGATTGCTCTGAAGACCATCAAGATCAGGTGGTGTGCTGTCTGAAGCACTCCTCCATGACAACCGTGCACGCAACACAGGTGATTTTTCCAAACACGCACTGACTCCGACTCCGACTCCGACTCCGGGGGCACGAGCAGCCAGAGCCGCGTCGTCGGAGGCGCGGAATGCTGTTGTGGACGCGTTTCCGGAAGAGCTCGTTCTCCTGGCCCTACCAGCCGGGTGCGGGGCCCACTCCCGCCCCGGTGCCTCGCCCTCGCCATCCCGGGCCAGCCGAGCCGGCAGACTAGTGCGGACACACGCCCCCTTTTACTCAAACCGAACTCAGGAGCGCCGAGCGCCCCCTCAAAATGCCGCGACTTACTTCCGTCGCACGCGAAGCCAGAGCCGCTGGGGTCGGAGGCCGCGGGCCGCACGGCGTGCCCGCGGGAGGTCAACCTCTCTCCGCGCCGGCAGGGCCTCCACCCGCTTCCTCCGCTGCCGTCAAGGTCCCGCCGGCTCCCACGCGGATAGGACCGGCTTCCGGGACCCCGAGTTTCCACGCCGGGAGCGAGAAGCCGGGCAGGCCTGTCGCCAAGGCTGGGCTGAGGCAGCGCCGCCCTCTCGCCCCGCGCCCTGAGGTCAAACCTGGCGCGCAGTCGGCCAGAGAACCACGCCTGGAAACAGGCCCTGCCCCCGGGCGGCCGTCGCCCCTGCGCAGGCGCAGTGCCGCCTCAGCCCCGCCCACCTATCCTCAGCGCCCGGCCCCGGGTTGAGCGGGAGCGGTTTGAGTTTCAGTGGTTTTATTTATGTATTTATTTAATGGGGGTGGTCAAGTTGGAAAGTCTAGTGAATATCTGAAATGTTTTATAAAAGCAGAAGGGACACTACATCAACATGCGTCCCAGTTTAAAATGTGCAGACCTCCTTTGGCCTTGCCGTAGTTGCCCTGTCTGTACCAGCTGACTTCTCCAGAGCGGCATCCTTGCTTAGGCTGGTACCTGCGGGCCCCGCCCACAGCCCGGATGGGAAGCTGCGGTCTCTTGAACTCTTCCCATCTCCAGCTTTCCGTGGCTCGTGAATAGACAGTGGTGTTCACGTGCGGGTGATTACGCGGTTCTCTGCTGGTGCCTTTTCAAATAAAAATTATCTACAAAAAAGTTCCGCGGCATGTAGTCCTTGTTAACTACATGTGCCACATAGTAGGTCTATGTTCAGATGAAAATCAAAGATGCTGCTAGCCCTTTTTTTTTTTTTTTTTTGAGACAGGGTCTCGCTTTGTAGTTCAGGCTGGCTCTGAGCTCGCTATGTAGCCCAGGCAAGCCTCGAACTCAGCAATCCTCCTGTCTCTGCCTCCTGAGTGCTGGGATGACAGGCGTGAGCCACCACGCCCGGCACGAGCCCTTATTTTTAATCCATGAGATTTTAGTATTCTCTTTAGTGAGGAACATTAAAAATATATCGTCCCTAGAAACCAAAGTCATATATTTGAAGAGTAATAACTTTAAAATACATTTAAAGATGAGACTGAGATGGTGGAAAATGATTTAGAATGAAATAGTAAGGAGAAAGAAGATTATAAAAATTCTCGACAGCAGTCACTTTGTCTTGATTTGGGTGGGTCGTTAGGACTACCTCAAGTACTAGGGAATACTACCTAACTTCCAAGGGTAGGTCATAAAAGCAATTCAGCTCTTCCTAAGCACCCAGCCGCTGTGCTGTGAGGAAGCCCAGGACATGGAGAGGAACTAACGCTGTCTCCCTCCATCCAAACTACTGCTTCAGGCCCCTGAATTTTGGTGTGCTTGATTATAGAGCAAGATAACTGCTACTGACATTTGAGGGCTGTATTTGAATGTTAAGCTTCACATTGTTTAAAGTCCCCTCATGACCAGGATACATTACTTACAGAAATAGGCCAGTATAGTAGCTCTGCTTACAGTGGGATACATTAAACTTGACCTCATTCTTATTTGTGTAAACTTTAAAAATGATTCTTAGGAGGGGAATGTTTGTAATTTGATTATTTTCTTTTCAGAATGGTATCATTTTGACTCCGGAGAAATTCATAAAGATATGAATTCCTTATGCATATCCCACCAACCATGATAGGCAGTCAACCAAGCTGGAAACCTAGAAACTCCTGGCTGTACCGATGTCTATGTCTCAAACTGCTCCTTTCTTTTCCTTCTCTGCTGCTGAGAGTTCAGGCCCCCACTCTCAACTGCCACAGAAAGGGCTAACCTGGTTTTCTTACCTCCCTCACCCCACCCCACACAGTCCCACTAGCCCCAGCACATCCCACGTCACTGACGGAACTGCATTAGGAAAACACAAACACAGAACTCTTCGTGGGTTCTGCTCTCAGCTGTTGCTCGTGGCTGGGATGGGGTGTGGCACACTGGGTACTTATGCATTGGACCTACCGAAGAGGTCAGAAAGATTGATGGTATGTATAGTTGTTTATTCGTTAAATAAACTTGCACTTTGCTTTTCTCATCTGAAAAATCAGAATAAAAATAGCCTGCAGAGCTGCTATGAGAATTAAATGAGATGACGCAACACTTCCCAAGAGTGTTTCATGTAAGTTTTGTGGGGTGTTATAATAGAAGGTAGTTTTTTAAACAAGAATATTTATGACCAATTAAGTTTAGAGATAATGAATTAAAGAAAATGAAACATGTCTCTCTTTACCTGAAGAACTCAGACTTTAGACTGCAAATATCCATAATTCTCTTAGGGGAGCAGAACTGTATACAGAGTTTCTCTAACTTAATCTTGGGATCTATTTTATATGAACATCTGATTCAGGGTTCCACAGGACACACTTAAAAAACATTTTATTTGTATACATAGGGACCAACTATATGATAACTATAGTCTAAATTCTTTCCTGGGATATAAAACCACTGTATGGCCACTTGTCATTCTGTCATACAGAGCACTCTTTCTCTTCAGGTGATAGCATTCAGTTTTTCCTTTGGGAATCTGTCCCTCTTTCCTTCCATATGTCAAAAATGGCCTCCCTAAAAAAAAAAAAAAAAAAAAAAGGCCTGCCTGGCACTTCTCTCTATATACGTAAACCATATGGGAAGTAGCCAAGTCTCTTCTAGGAGTTAGCATCTGCAAAAGCACAAGGATGCAAGTAACTGGGGTGGAGTTGTTCCTGAGATGAGGATGTGAAGAGACTGCTTGACTTTCTGCTTCTGAGAGCCAGAGAACTGTCAAGTGTTCTGTATTTTCCCAATTCGCTACACAGTTTTTAACTGTGAAGTTAAACCACATTCTTCTCAGGGATTTCTCTTCCTTCCTTTCCTCCCTCTCTCCTCCTTCTCCTCTTCCTCCTTCTCTTCTTTCCTTCACTCCTTCCTACTAAGTAGGCCCCACGGCTTTGGAACTTGATGCAGCCCCTGTGTGCTGGCCCCAGAACACCCATCTTGCTTTATTGCTTTTCTCGCAATCAGTTCTAGATCTACAACATTTTCAGAGTCTCTTGAACTTGCCATAAAAGTGTATGTCTTTATCTGGAGTTCTTTCTTTGTTGACACTGACAATCTGAATAGCTTTTCTAGACTTACATCAAGGATGGCCTCATGAATAGGTTTTCACTGATCCCATGAGAGGGTGGCACTGACAGGCTTCAGCCATCTGTAGCAGTCTGAAGAAGCCAGTCAATAGCATCCCTTTTCCCTCCTGAATTACATGCCCACTGAAGAGAGGCACAGGATGGAATAGTCAGAGATCAGCATATTCCCTTTAAGATCAAAAAAAATCTCAGCTGGCAACACGAGATACATTCATGTATGGGGACCCACAATAGTGGCTTCCTAGCTTTGGCCCCAGAATGAAGTGCATTGTCTACCCAGTGCACAAAGAATGGAGTGCATTTGCCTACCCAATGAGCATGGAAAAACCGTAGCTTCCAACTATCTGTAGGACAGCTCTTGCTGCCAGGTTTACTGCAGACCCCAAATCAATCAGAGCACGTGGTCCCATTGGCAACAGACACTGGAGGAGAGTGAACTGTACAGGCCCAGTCCCTTTACCTTATCTGCCGGTCAGAGGGACATATGAGTATAGAGTAGACAGCTTAGGAGTGCTATACTGACTGATCCTTTCATGAAACTCAACAAACCCACCACTCAACATTCTGCAGCATTTTCTTCACTAACTCATTGAGCAGGGCCCACCAGAACAGGCATTCTCTGAGAATATGGTGGGGCTGTCTTGCTACTAACTTTCATTAAGTCCTCACTTAATGACAACCACTTTTTGTGAGTTGTTTTTAATAAACAGAGGTCAATATTGATTTTAGTCCCAGAAAACTCTAAAACAGACCAGAAAATGTATTCATTAAATCAATTCTAGAGCCATTCTGTGACCAAAGCTGAATAATTACTTCACAGTGTCATTCCCATTCTAAATTATAGATATATTGTTTAAATTTGTTCCCAGTAGATTCTGCAATGAGGTTAAATAACTAAATTAAAATTCTCAACAAAAAAATGAACAAAATGAGAATACAAACTGCTCCCTTTTATGACATTCATAGAGTGAAATTATGCAACCAAGGTTATGCTCCTTGGGAATTAAAGTCCAAATGTATAAAAATTCACAGAAATTTAAGTTAAATCAAGTTCTTTTGTTCAAAGAAAAGTATTCAGGCATTTGTTTTTCTGACACATAATTTTCTCTGATGAGGTCCTCCCTGATATTGGTTATGAAATCAATTTTTCTAAGATTTCCAAAAGGATTTATTGTTTAAATAAATCTTGTTACCTTCATCTAAGCAGAATAATTACACCCAGGAGACATAGCTTTACCCATACAACATAAAACAGGGTTAAAATCCTTTTTATCTCCTGGCTCATCTTTTAAAATTTGAATTCTTTATTGGTACATTTTATATAAAAACTTACAATCACACTCAACATTGGAGAATTTGTACCAGTATATGACACCAGTTAATTCTCATTTTTTACCCATATCCCTACCTACCCTACAACCCCAAACCCGCTATATATATGTGCTTTCTTTTTCTTTTTAAATCATGTTTATTTTTTCCCCTCATTGCTTTCCCCTACCACTTTCCCTTTGAATATTTCCCATTTCATAAAATCTATCAACATTCTAGAACCCATTTACATCTACAGGTTCTCATACTAGAGAAAAGATATAGTATTTACATATCTGTGACCTATTTATCTCACTTATTAGTGAGTCCTCAAGGTGTATCCATTTGTGCATAAATGACTCAAACTTGTCATTCTTTATGGCAGAGTAATATTCCACTTTATTAAAAAAAACAACCACATCTTCTTTATCCAGTCTCCACTTGATAGGCACCTGGGTTGTTCCAAGATTGGGCTATCACAAACTGAGCTGCTATGAACATGGGTGTACATATGTCCCTATGATATGATTCTTCTGATTATTTCGACTATATTCCTAGCAGGGCAATGGGTCAAATGGGACCTCTAATCTTAGTTTTCTGAGGAATCTCTACAATGATCTCCACAATGGTTGCACAAATCTACAATTTCAACAGTGGAGAAGGGTTCCATTCTCCCCACAGCCTCGCCAGCATTTATTGCTGGTTAATTTCACAGTAGCAGTTATTCTGTGTGGAGTGAGATGAAATCTCAATGTTGTTTTCATCTGCATCTGTCAAATGAACAGTCATGTTGAGTGTTCCTTCATGTACTTCTTGGCTGCTTTTACTTCTCCCTCTGAGAAATGTCAGTTCATTTCAGATGCCCATTTTTGAATTGGGTCTTTAAATTTTGGGAGATTGATTTTTTGAAGTTCTTTATATATTCTAGATAGTAGCCCTTTGTCTGAGAAACAGCTAGTGAAGATTTTTTCCCTTGTTGTTGGTTGGCTTCCTAATTTCTTAGCATATATCCTTAGAGAGGAGACAATACCTTTATCTACATCTACAATAACTACATGGTGAATGTTTTTTTAGCAGCTTAATTGACATACAATTTATATAGCTCACCAACTTGAAATATAAAATTCTATAGTTTCTAGTATACTGAGAGTTGTACAACTCAATCTAATATTTAGAACACTTTAGAACAGTATTACAAAAGAAAGCCCATGCCCACTGGCAGTTACCACCCAATCCCCTCAGCCTTACTGTCAGGCCTGACTTCACAGAGTTATTCACAAACAGGCCAAAGTGAAAAGGGTGATTTTAGCAAACAGCAGCTTCTCAGCAAATAGGGCAAATAGGCACAAAATGAAGTATAAAACGCCCTGGTGACGAGAAACCCAGTAACTGTCTACACACCTGAGCAGACCCTTGGGTGTCCAAGTCATGAACATTTTACTCCACATTCCTTAGTCCATTCAGTACCTATAAGCTTCATTCCTTTCCCAGTTATTTGCTAATTTCTCTCTCTTAATGTGAAACCAACCACTCACAGATGAACTCTCTCCCAGCTACCTGGCACTCTTTCCCCCATGTCAGCCCATCCACACATAGATGTAATAAACTCAGCTTTTCCCAGCTAACTGCTAGAATCACTTGATTTTAGTCCCTGTTAACTGGAATAAACTTTCCTTTCAAAGCCCTTTTTTTTTTGCAGTACCTGGGATCGAACTCAGGCCCTTCTGCTTTCAAGGTAGGTGCGGTACCACTTGAGCTAAATCCCCGGCCCTCAAACCCTATTTTTAACAAGTAGATTCTCTATAACATTTACCTCCTACCCTATGAAAATACTAATTCACTTGCTATTCATATAGCTTTGGCTGGCGGACATTCCACATAAATGAAATCATACAGTATATGGTATTTTGTGATGGGCTTTTCACTTAGCATACTTTCAAAGTTTTTTTTTCTGTTATAGGATTTACTTCTTTTATCATGAAATAACATTTTATTGTATAGTATAGCACATTTTCATTATATTTTTATTAGTTGATTAGAATAGAATAGAATCCAAATTTTAGCTATTATGAATAAAGCTGCTATGAACATTTTTGTACAAATTCATGGGTGGATATGTTTTCAGTTCTGTCAAGGATATACATAGGGGTAAAATGTCTGGGGCATATAGTAAATATAAACAACATTGTGAAGAACTGCAAAGCTGTTTTCCCAAACAGCTATGGTCTTTTTGTCATCTATCCAGCAGTGTACTCGAGTTCCAATTTCTCCACATCCTCACAGACTGCTTTGTTGGTTATAGCCACCCTAGTAGCTCTGAGGTGGAATATCATAATGTTCAATTTGTCTATTTTATTCTTTTGTCATTTGTGCTTTGGTTTAATGTTAAGAAGCATTTAGCATTACCCCCAGTTATAAAACCAGACTTCTGTGCATTTTCCCAAGAGGTGTCCACTTTTACCTCTTATATGTAGGGATGTGATCATCTTGAGTTAATTGTTATGTAGAGTATAAGGGTGAAGTCTCATTTTATTCTTTTGGTTGTGGGCACCCATATCCCAGCTCATTTGTTTCCTTTCTTTTTTCTTTCATGTAACTGGGGATTGAGCTCAGGACCTTGCACTTACCAGGCAGGTGGCACCACTGAGCTACATCCCTGGCCCCATTTAATTCTCATTGAATTGTCTTGGTACCATTTTCAAAATCAAATGGTTGTAAAGATGGTGGTTTATTTATGGACTCTGATTTATATTTCTGTCTTGAAATTGACAAGTATGATCTTCTGAAGATCATGAATGTGTTCTCTGAAGATTTTGTCTTAGTCTCTTTATTTTCAGTATGACTTTTAGGAACAGTTTATCAATTTCTTAAAAAAAAAAACCATATGAGCCGGGTGTGGTGGCTCATGCCTGTCATCCCAGCACTCGGGAGGCAGAGACAGGAGGATTGCTGAGTTCGAGGCTTGCCTGGGCTACATAGTGAGCTCAGAGCCAGCCTGAGCTACAAAGCGAGACCCTGTCTCAAAAGAAAAAAAAAACATATGAAAATTTAATATAGATTATACTGAATCTAGACCAACTTGAGGGTTTTTGTAACCTTAAAAATCTTTCAATTCGTGAAAATGGTATTTCATTCCATTTATTTAGATTTTCTTTAATTTCTTTCTGCAATGCTTTAAAATTTTCAGACTTACATTATTATATTTCTAAATATTTTCTTTTTGAAGTTGTTATCAGTCAAATAATTTTAATTTCACTTCAGATCTGAATTGTTTTGTTTTGTTTTCTGGTACCAGGGACTGAACTTGGTACTTTGTCCTTGCAAGGCAGGTGCTGGAACCACTGAGCTAAATCCCCAGCCCTTGAATTGTCACTACACATAAATACACTTGGTACTTATTGACTTTATGTCCTTTAAGCTTGCTGAACTTATTTCTTAATTGTAAAAGTTTTTGTGGATTCCTCAGAATTTTCTATGTTATAAGATCACATCCTGTAGTCAGACATAGTTTTGACATAGATTAGAGCGTGACAAAGCAGCTGGGTAAGTAGGGTGCTTTGTTAATCACAAGATCCTGGAACACATTCACGGAACAGTTCCCAAAGGCCTGCAAGTGGACTTAGTCATGCCCTTGCACTTCCAACATGGCGCGGTACCACTTGACTGAATCCCTGGCCCTGCATGTGGACTTCTTATGAGAATTTGAGTAGGATTTCATATGATGGTTCAGACCTACATCAGCCTGGGGTATAGGATCCCAGCACTGTGGAATGTCTGCATAGAAGTTTTCTTTAGTTTCCTCAAGATCGAGATAGTATAAGAGGACACAGATGCCAAGACACGCTCGCTATCATGGCTTTCCTTATGATAGCATGCCCTGCTTTCTCCAGGGTATACTTTTACTCAGCTTTTCTTCTTTTACTAGGCCCAGCTTACTTTGCAGAACTAGTTTCTCTCTCACTCTTCACTTTTACTTTTTCAAATAAACTTCAGCACTGCATTTTGCTCATTTCATCCACTTCTTTGTTCAAGACAAGAATCTGGAATCCAGCTCCAGAAGGAAAGGCGAGTAGCCCAAAGCCTGGTATCATTTAAATGGTGAACCACTTTTAGACTGAGCTACCTGATAAACATTTTACTTCTTTCTTTCCAGACTAGATGTCTTTCATTTATTTTTCTTTCCTAATTGCTCTGTCTAGATCCTCCACTATAGTGTTTAACAAGAATTATAGAAACATAATTATGGAAACATCTTTCTTTGCCCCTTGATTACATTTAGGGGAAGCATAGAGTTTCTCCCCATTAAGTTCTGTATTAGCCAACCTTCTCTATCTAGTCTGGGGAGTTCTTTTCTATCCTACTTTGTTGCGTATTTATTGTGCAAGAGGTTTAGGTTTTATGAAATACTTTTATTTGATCACGGGATTGTTTTTACTCTATTGATGTAACATATTACAGCATACTGATGTAGCATATTTGGGTAATTATTATTATTATATATATATTTTTGAGACAGGGTCTTGCTTGGTAGTTCAGGCTGGCCCTGAGCTCACTATGTAGCTCAGGCAAGCCTGGAACTCAGCAATCCTCCTGCCTCTGCCTCCTGAGTGCTGGGATTACAGGCGTGAGCCACCACACCCAGCACTGTGGTATGTGGTATTGATGGCTGGTGGGTGTGAGTCACCACGCCCAGCATTGTATGTGATTACCGGGATCGAACTCAGGACCTTGCACTTGTGAGGCAGGTGCCGGAACCACCGAGCTAAATCTCTGGCCCTAGGTAATTATTTTTTACATTAAATCAACCTTACTTTCCTGAGATAAATCCAATTTTCTGATGGTTTATAATTTTTTTCTTTTTCACTGTTGAGAATTGAACCAAGGGCCTTGTGCATGGTAGGCAAATGTTACACCAATGAGCTATATCCCTGCCCAATATTTTTTTTTTTTTGAGACAGGGTTTTGCTTTGTAACTCAGGTTGGCCCTGAGCTCACTATGTAACGCAGACAAGCCTCAAACTCACAGCAATCTTCCTGCCTCTGCCTCCCCAGTGCTGGGATTACAGGCATGAGCCACCACACCTGGCTCAATAAGTCTTTTTTTACCTGATTTTGAATTCAGTTTGTTGGTATTAAGTTGGTGATTTTTGCATTTATATTCATAGGAAATATTGGTCTCTAGCTTTCTTTCTGGGTGATATCTTTCAATATTGTGATACTAGTGGGCTTGTAAAATTAGTTGGTCATTGTTTTCTCCTCTTTTTTTAAAATCGGTTTTGAAGAATTGTTCTTTAAATGTTTGATAGAACTCAGTAGTAAAGACATTTGGGTTTAGGCTTTTCTTTGTGAGGTTTTTAAAAACTGTTATTAATTTAATATCTTTCTCTGCTTGCTACAGGTCTATTCAGCTTATCTCTTTCTTCCTGAGTCAGGTGCAATACTTTATGTCTTCTGGGAATTTGTCCATTATCAAGAGTTAACTAATTTCTTGGCTTTGTTCATTTGTTCTTCATATGCATTTATAATTTATTCCTGTGAGATAAACAGTATGAACTGTCTTTTCATTTCTGACTTTAATAATTTACATTTTTATCAGTAATTTTAGCTAAAGCTTTGTCTATTTTGTTGATATTTTGAAAGAAGCAGGTTTTAAACTTTTCTTTCTCTATTCTTTTGTATTTTCTTTAATTTATCCTTGATTCATTGTTTCCTTCCCTGTCCTTGTTTTTGGTTTATTTTGCTATTCTTTCTCTAGTGTAATTTTAGGCCCTTGGTCTACAATCTTTCAGTACTTTTTGCACATGGATATTTACCAGTATAAAAATTTCTCCCTTGGGCTGGAGATTTAGCTCAGTGGTTTCAGAGTCTGCCTAGCAAGCACAAGATCCCTGGTTCAATCCCGGTAACCACATACAACACTACCACAACCAGCAATCAGTACCACCTACCACAGTGCCAGGCGTGGTGGCTCATGCCTCTCATCCCAGCACTCAGGAGGCAGAGGCAGAGGCAGAGAACTGCTGAGTTTGAGGCTTGTCTGGGCTACATAGTGAGCTCAGGGCCAGCCTGAACTACAAGGCAAGACCCTGTCTTAAAAACAAAAAAAGTTCTCCCAGAACTGCTTTGGCTGAAACCAAGCAATCTTTTGCATTGATTAAATCTACCACATCTGCTACTCTTCTCTAGTTAGATCATATCTTCAATGCCTGTAATAGCATAAGATATAGCTATACAAATCTAAAAACAGCCCTAAATCACGTTGGGCCAAAGGCACTCCATCCCATCCATTTTTTAGTGTCTTTTATCATCACATTTGAACCTAGGGTAAAATGTTACAGTATTTCCTGGCTATGACAAATTACTCTAGTTTGATCAACTTGCTTTTCAAAATCCTCCTCATCTTTTAGTTTATGTCCTTCTATTGTGCACTGTAGTTCCTTCCTAGGGCCCCTTCTTAAGTGATGCTATGACTCATATGAGATGCTCCCTCAAAGCCTCGGGCGGTCACAGGTAAGGTTTTTCTGATATGGCTGGATATCGGGTGTGTACTGCTAGGATCAAGATATGAGGCTGGGATTGATGAATGGTGCGATGCTAGAATTAAGGGGATGAACGCAATGAGTCAGAAAGAGGTCTGTCACTTGCTGCTTGTCTCTTATCATTTGTAGTTTGCGGTCTTGTTCCCATCTTCCTACCATGAGCTGTTTCTTCTCTGTGATGCCCCTTTGCTATGCCCTGCCATGGAGCCAGCCAGTTATGAACTGAAACCTCTATAAATTGTGTTCTCAATAAATCTTTCCTCCTTTGACTTTGGGTGTTGTAAACCTTGTCTCAGGAGAGCTGGGACAGATGGATGTAGAATGGTAGCATGTTAAGCCCTAATAGATCTATTTTTTTCCTTCTCATCCAATGGTTTGGCGGCCAGTCTGTGTCAGTTAGTACATCCCAGGAAATGATGCAATTACAATGGTTCTGATACCTCAGTGATTTAAAACAAGAAAATGTTTATTTCTTATTCATGCCAAATGTCCATTATGAAGTGGAGGGTAATCTATTCATCACACCTGGTCAAGGACCTACACTAATAGATCAGGAGTCATTTGAACTCCAACAGTTGCTGTGGTAGAGGCAAAAGACAGAAATTAAATACTTGGCCAGGAATATGATACTTACATTCAGAACACTTGGGCCAGAACTAACTTGTCTCATGGCCCCATTCAACCTCAAGGAGCAGAGTAAATACAATCCCATCATGTGCATGGAAAGAAAGAAAACTTCAAATCTTTGATTTTTTAGCATTAGTGGTTTTACCAGATGGTAGATTCTGTTCTCCTTTGAAGGGATTTAGATCAAAGTTAACATAAAGAAGCAATCTGAAGAACTACAAGGTTCTACTTTCTATTATTCTTTTTCACCTACTGAATTTACCTAGGACCTTTTATTTAAGCCCTTTTTATAGATGTGAGCTTTTTCACATGTCAGGAAACAAGTTTACTGTATCAAAACAATAGAAAGCTTTAAACTGTTTTTAAACAATATGATTGCGTATTTCATCATTATCTCTTTCTATATGTGTGTGTATACACACACACACATATGTGCTAGCCTTTTCAAAACAATCATTTAAAAAAAATCAAACATTTATTTCAGTGTATTTGCTGTAACAGGATATTTAGAGCCCAGTTTTGGCATTGCTTTTTGGAATGTATGGCTCATTCTTTAAAAATGTCTTCCTTAATGGAAAGACTCCATTGACAAAATTTTATTTGGTATCTTTAATGTACAGAAACTGTATTAAATGATCAATATTTTGAAGTGTATACAACACAATATTCTGAGGAACTATGTGAGGTAAAAGTGGTGTAAGAGCGATCCCCTCATTATAGAGATTAGGGATTCTAACAGCTCACAGGAACTTTGAGAAAACCAATTTATATCAACACAAAGTGGCAAGAACTCCTATGCACTCATCAAGAGTATATCAAAAGACACATGAGTCATGAGTTTTGGAAATATGTGTAATTTCAAATTAGATGGCTACATATAATTTTAAGGAGGAAACTGGAAAATGTGGAAGTCAGGGACAAAAAATATGGATAAGTATCATGAAACCAAGTAAAAGGAGTTTGAGGGGACAAAATGTGCTATTTCATATAGAATGTCCAAGAGAGTTCCCTGGGACTTGTCAGATTGAAATAGAGGTTTTATTGTGGTTTGCTTATCATTCAGAGGGCTGTTTCCCTTTATATTACCAATCTCTGGGTGAAAATCCCTCAATTTCATTATCCTATGTTGAATGGATGCTCTCCCAACATCTTTCAAGTGATTCATTCTCTTTCCCAGGTATTATGACGTTGGAAACCAGGATGTGGTTCCCTGGTCACTGGAAAGGATTCACTTCTATTATAATGTAGTTGATATTCTGGCTCATAAGTTAATGAGGTTAATACATAGCAGTGATAGCCCTGAATCCAATAAACTTTGAGGCCTGATAAAAATAATTTTAGGCCTAGACAAAAGTAGGTGAGTCTCCAAGTTCCATTAAATTTTACTACCAAGACCTCCTCCTTTGTTTTTGGCACTGGGGGGTTGAACAGGGACTGTGGGGAGCTGTCTGAGGGTCTTCACTGTGAGGCCTGGAGAACTGCACTGGGTGCTGCCCTAACTAGCAGTTAGGAGGTCTGCACTGTAAACGCTGCTGCCCAGCTCCTGGGAAAAGCTGCAACCTCAGACCACTGTTGCTGCCTTGGGATGCCTTAGCAGTGAAGGTCAGAAGTAAATCTCTGGCCCAAGGTCATTCTCCATCTGCTCCTCAATTAAGAATTGGCTGTTCTTTCCTTGTGATTAGGTTGATCAACAAACTCCTTTGTGATGTGCTGAGAGTAGTTATTCTTGTCTCTAGACTGCTTATCTAATAGACTGGGAATGGCACAGGAAAAGTGGCCTTCAGAAAGTAGACGATAGGGAAGTTACATCTCAGAAAGAAAGAACCAGTTGTAGGCCAGGTGTAAGAGTTAAAACACTATTTTTTTTTTCTGATTCTGCAGTTCTCTGTCTCCAGTCTCTAACTCTGACTATAGACAATTGTTAGCTGCTTCTGATGTCACTAATGTCCTTGAAATCTGTATAAGTATAGCACTGCGAATAAACTTGGGGCCTTTCAGTATTGACTGACTTGTCCTTCCGATCCCATTATCCTGTCATTTTTCTTTTCTCATCCACACCCCTTGACTTCGTGACCCTGCTGTTTTGTCCAGCTGGCTCCGGCAAGGGACACCCTGTCACTGAGTACTGTATCAACCCTTTCTATGCCTTTTGCAGACAGGGTCTTGCTATACTTCCCAGGCTGGCTTTGCACTTGTAATACTCCAGCTTCAGTCTCCTGGGTAGCTGGAATTAGAAATGTGCACCACAGTGCCTGACACAGCCAACCCCTTCGAGTGGCTTCATAGCCAAGTGCTAACAGAATTCACTTGGAGCCAGCCGACTGTCAGTCTGAATTCCACTTCAGCCACTGTAAGAATCACTGTTGTAAGCCTGGGGTTTTCTAGCTGTGACAAGTCTCTAAAAGTAATAAACAGTGTTTTAATGCTACTTTCAAAGTTCTGAGACAAGGGAGAGGGACCCAAATGCTCCCTAAACTGTAACTCTTATTCCATACCTGCTCCACGTATCGGCTATTCCAGGAGATATGTGCTTTGGCTACAGCAACAGACTTGAGTCATTAATGACCACTGATGACTCAGCCTCTCTGAACCCCCTCCCTACCCAGGACCACTCTAGATAACCAACCTCCTCCGGGTCAACTCCATGCATTATTCTCCCTTATGCTGCAGTAGAAGTTGTAGCAAAGCCTCTTCCAGACAGTGTATTCTTGTGATTTTTGTCTTGAGTAGCACATGCTGAGGAAGTAACACAAAGCAAGAGCGGCTGACTCTGAGAGCAGCCAGCAAGTGGGGCTGGCAACAGTGGAGTGCTGGAGAGCTACACAGAGTGACAAAGATTAGCTAGAAACCTCCATCCCTGGTACCCAGAATAGCTCCAGAGGCCTCCTGGTAGCTGCTTGCCCCAGGCGGTGAGCAGGGCTGCTAACACTATCAGATCTGAAAGCTGCTGAAATTGGAATTTGGGCATTCAAACCCCGGAAGGATTAACATTGTAAGAGTTGCTAGTCACTGCCATTCAAAACGCAGGACAGTTAACAGTAAAAGAGCTACATTTTGCCAATTCATAATTTCTACATGAACTGGGCAAGAATCCTTAACTGGCTGATAACATTCTGGAAGCACATCTAAGTCTATAAAAACAGAGCAGACAACAGATGGGCATCAGCAGGCCCAAGAATCAACCCACTTCCGATTTCCACCTGACATGTAGTAATGATCCACACTATTGGGTGACATTCCAAGCAGTTTAAAGGAATAGTCCATGTGTTTATATTTCTCAAATGTCATTATTTTGTAAATTAAATATTTTATGATGGCAACCTGAAAATTTCACAAGAACAACTATAATAGGTTTAATTGTGAAAATAATGGGAACTATTCAGAGAGCTAAGATTTTAAGCTATATGAAGATGAGTAAGGGATGTACCTTTTGTTCCTGGTCCATGTGAAGCACTAATCTATAGTTCTAATTCAATGTGGATTACACTACATTAGAGAAGGAAGCTCCTCCTCCTGATCTTTCATATCACTCTCATTATCTAACGGGCTTAGACATATTTTATGTCATCAGACCACCAGTCCTACACTGAATTGTCAATACCAAAAGATGAAATGAAATGGAAATCTTTCACCTGTGGAGGTGGCTGTATTATATAATTAATAATAAAATAATGAATATCTTTAGGTTTTAAAACATCGAGGGCCAGAGGGTTAGCTCAGTGGTTCTGGCGCCTGCCTCACAAGCGCAAGGTCCTGAGTTCGATCCCCGGTAACCACATACAATGCTGGGCTCAGAGCCAGCCTGAACTACAAAGCGAGACCCTGTCTCAAAAAAAAAAAAAATCGACAACAAAAATGTTTATATAAAATAAAATGCAACTATTTAAATTACATAGAATGTTTTGATATGAAAAGAATAATCCCACCATCAAAGAAATTCTCATGGTACTTTGTGATCAATTTCTCCACTCTCCTTTTCCTAGGTGTCACTGAACTGCACTTCATCACTGTAGATTTGCTTTCTCTTGAGTTTTACATAAATAGGCTATAGTCTGCATTCTCCTATACCTGGCTTGTTTACCATGTCTTCTCCAGAGTCAAACTTGGAGTATTAGTAGTTCACTCCTTTTTAATGCAGACTAATGACCCCTTAGATGGGTACAGCACAATTTGCTGACCTATCCAACTGTTAATTACCAGGTTTTCCAGTTTGGGGCTAGAATGAATGAAAGAGTTATGGACATATGTTTAAGACTCTGCCTGAATGTGTATTCTCACTTATGAAAAGCTCATCTTGCTGTTGTGGTTGTGCACTCTGCGGCACTCTGGGAGGCTAAGGCAAGAGGATCTCAAGTTTGAGCCCAGCCTGGGCAATTTAGTGACTTCAGGAGACCCTGTTGCAAAATACAATTTTTTTTTTTTTAAAAGGCTAGGGAGGTAGCTCAGTGTAAGGGCCCTGGGTTCAATCCCTAGTTCCAAGAAGTGGGGTGGGTGTGAGGAAAAGAAAAGATAAATAGTTTGTAAGAAACTTAACAGTTCTTCAAGGTGGTTATATCATTTTGTATTTCCAACACTAATGTATAAAAGTTCCAATTGCTTTATATCATTGTTACCTACTGGTTATCTTTGTTAGTTTTAGCCACTGTAGTGAGTGTGTGGTTATATTTCATTATACTTCTTTAAAACTCCCATTTCTTTAATAATAACATTATACACCTTTTCATGTTCTTATTGACCACTTAAATATCTTTTTGTATAGAGTGACGATTTTTAAATGTTTTGCTTTGGTTTTGATGCTAAGCATGCATTTTATTACTAAGCCATTGAGCTACATCTCCACCTCCCTATTTTTGAGACAGGGTCTCAGTAAATTGCCCATGCTGACCTTGAATTTTCACCTCTTCTGTCTCCCAGGTAGCTGGCATTGCTGGCATGTGCTGGCATCCTTGGTTTTAAGAACAAAAAAAAATCATAGTTTTGATAAAAATCCTTAAAAAAATGTATATTTGCCAATATATTCTTCCAGTTGGTAGTCTCTTTTCATTTTCTTAATGATGTCTCTTTTATGGTGTAAAATTTAAATTCTGATAAAGACCAATTTACCCATTTCCATCTTATGATCTGGCTAAACTTCTACAATAATATTTTTTGCAGTCTTTTTGGATTTTTATATATATACCTTATCATGTTACCTGCAAATCAAGATAATTTAACCTCTTCCTTTCCAATTTACTTTTTTTTTCTCATTGCTTTGGCTAAAATTTCTATGCAATGTAGAATAGATGTGATATGAATGAATACCCTTGCTTTCCTCCCCACTGTAGAAGGAAATTATTTGATCTTTGGCAACCACAATAATGCTAATAATTTTTGCTGTATATTTCCTTTATCAGGTTCAGGAGATTCCCTTCATTTTATTTTGGCTAGAATTTTAAACATGAAAAGAATGAATTTCAAATGCAACTTTACCCACTGAGATAATCTGGTTTATTTTTAAACAGTAAAATTTCTAATATCCTATTACTATGTTGATTTTCAAAAATTCAACTAATTTGCTCTTGTGATAGATATGACTAGTTATGATTTTCCTGTGTATTTTTTTTTATCTGCAGCACTTGTTTGCTTTGATGTCTTTTGTTCTTTCCTAATCATGTTCATGCTTTCCTTTAATTACTTCAATATATTTTTAAAAATATACTGTAAAGTCTTTTTTCTTAATTCTATCATCTAGTATTCCTGGCTCTTTTTCTTTGGACTGACTTTTCTCTTGGTTTTAAGTAATGCCTTCCTTCATGTCTAGATCTAATAATTTTTTGAAAGATGAACACAATGAATTTTAGATTCTTGAGTACTTAGTCATGTTGACTTTTCTAAAACGTTGGACTGTGTTTTAGCAGAGAGTTACTTGTATATCATTTTGATCCTTGTTTGCAAATATCATTAGGGCAGTGTATTAGCGAGGGTTCTCTAGCACAATAGAATCAGTAGGAACTATATGTATCATTATGCAAGGGCATTTATTGAGTAGGCTCACAGGATCCACAATGACTGTCTGCATGCTGGAGAGTCAGAGATCCAGCTGCTGCTGAGCTCAAGAAGACAGAAACTGTAGAGCATGAGGTTATCAGGGACACAGTAGCAGTTCAAGGTCGAAGGTCTGGAAGGTCAGTAGAGTCTCCAGTGTGACTCTGCTGAAAGGCTGAAGAGACTTAAGAAGACTGCTTAAGAAGACTGGAGTTGTTCAGAATGGGAATGTTTCTTTCCTTCATGTTTTTTATTCCTTCTAGGCTAGAAGCCTGTTGATGGTGCCACTCACATCTGGGGGTGGGTCTTTTCCCATGTGCTCTTCTACACATCACTCACCCACTGACACATTCAGAACTGCACTTTACTCATCCGCTAGGCATCTCTTAAGGCAGTCAAGATGACGGAGCATGATTAATGCTTACAGGTGGTATTCAGTAAGCTTTTCTCTAGGGCTGATTTATTCCCACTACTGAGATATGACTCTTGTTGTTTTTACTGTGTCCTGGGAATTTCACAATGATTGTTTACTCTGGCTGTTCCGAACTCAAATGTCTCAGCCCTTTGAGAGCCTGGAGGATTTTTCTACTTGTAGATCCCTGACCATTCTTTGCCTGGCCTGGGAGAGTTTTGCCCTGTACACAGGTGGGTTAGTATTCACCAGGTATCTCAGGGCAGACTCGATCCCTGCAGCTCTGTGTAATTCCTTCTCTGGCATTACACTGGAAATACCAGCTACCTCAGCCTGAGTAATCTTTGACCTCTGTTTCCTCAACTCAGTTGAGTACTGTCATTTCTGTGCTCTATTCAGAATACCCTCTCTTAAACTCGAAAGGCCTGCAGGGAATAATGAGTAAACATAGACCACCTTCATTTCTTTTTTTTTTTTTGCTTTTTGAGATAGGGTCTCGCTTTGTAGTTCAGGCTGGCCCTGAGCTCACTATGGTGCCCAGGCAAGCCGCTGCGAACTCAGCAATCCTCCTGTCTCTGCCTCCCGAGTGCTGGGATTACAGGCGTGAGCCACCACGTCCGGCATTGTGGTATGCGGTGTTGATTGTTGGTGGGCGTGTCTCCACGCCCAGCATTATATGTGGTTACCGG
>PVIC010002097.1:0-21530 GCA_004025085.1 Thryonomys swinderianus | reverse complement strand
TGCTTGCGAGGTAGGCGCCAGAACCACTGAGCTAACCCTCCGGCCCCCCACCTTCCTTTCTTAATCTTATTTCATGAATTAGTCTTGTGCTTCATGTAGTCTGTCTGAAAACACTTGTTTCATATATTTTGTTCAGTTGCCTCAGCGTCTATACCAGTAGGCTAAATTTAGCCCCAATTCCTTTCTTATGTACAGAAGTAAATTTGGCTTCATTCTTCTTAGATTTCATTCCAAAGCAATGTAACTCTTTCTACATAAATAAGGATGTATTCATGGTTTACAAATAATCATCTTGATATTATTCCAAAATACTACTAGTGCTCAAATCACTCAAAAGAATGTGAGCATTTGAGCTACTAAAGAAAATTAGTCTCAACATGCTCTGAGGACTTCTGTTTTAGAAGGCCAAAGATAAACACTTGAATCCTTAGTAAAGTTCACTTAATTGGGTGGTGAAGAGTGTTGGTTTTAGTTTTCATGTCTTTGAAAGCAGCTGGGTTATGATCTATACGAATGGAGCCCTCCCGAATTGTGTAGTATGTAGCTGCATAGCTTAACTAAAAAGTAGTAGTTCTGGTTATGTCAAGGATGCTTTCATCTGAACCAAGATTCAAAACAAAGTGACTTACAAAATAATATGAATTACCTCACCTATGTCCAGAGGCAGAGTAGTTCTAAGGTTAATTAACGTTAATTAATTCAGTGGTTCATGCCATTAAGAGACCAAGCTGCTTTCATTTTTGCCCCTCCCACTGCCCCCATTCTCACAGTTAATTTTACCTTCACCTCTCTCAGGTTTGACTCAGCATAGTGAACGATGCCCACAGCAGCTTCATGGCCTTTTGTTTCCATCTTCAAAGACAAGAGATTATGTCTTGTTCAGACATAAATTTTCTCCCAGACAATTCTCCAGAGGTCTCCCAGATTCTTCCTCATGCCAGATTCTTCCTCACTGCCCAGAACTGTATCATGTGCCTCCTTTGAGCAATCACTCTCAAGAAGAATTGAATTACCATAGTTTGCTTACTAATCAAAATTTCTCCCTGAATTAACGTCTAAAAGAAAAAAAACTAGAATAGAGGAAGAAATGAAAGATAACTACAAAATAGGCAATTAAAATGTCTTCCATCTGGAATATATCTGTACAATAAAAAACTATTTGAGACAAAAAATGAAAGTAATCCACAAATCAATTATGATGTAATATCATATGTCAAGTTTAATCCTTAATGCTTTTACCAGTTATATCTATGAGCCAAATATATTTGCTTGTGACATTTTAAAAGTTAAAATGTAGAAATGCACCTTTATTCCAGATATAGTAAGATAGATAAGACAAGATGCTAAGGTCTTCTAAAATTCTACCAAAGAAAAAAATACTCAGAATTTTCTCCATGCCAAGTGCATCACACATATTTAATAAAAATACGATTCTGTACTATAACCAATTATTTCACTTACATTAATTTACTAATATTGAAATAGATTTACAGGTGTGATCTACCACACCCAATATTGTTGTATGTGGTTACTGGGATTGAACCAGGGACTTTTTGCTTGCTAGGCAGGCACTGAAACCACTGAGCTCAGCCCTACAACATGATGATTTTTAAACACTGAATAGAATCTGAATTTGTTTCAAGTCACTTTTCAAAATAATTGAGGTTTGGAACAATGAAGACAGAAAAATGTACTGTGGATATTAAGTGCAATACTGAAGAAATTGTGAAAAGTTTGAGAATTGGAGGAGTGAGCAGAGTTAAATTTATAGTCTGTCAAGGGCTTTATTTCTTCTGTATTGTGTAAATGGCTCACTAGCTTTTGGTGACATACTGAAGGCACTGGACTTTTCTTTTATTTCAGCCTAACATCTATTCCCAAATAGTTAGACATTTTATTTCTCTTTTATTATTCTCTACCGAATTCTGCAAGACCCAACCATTTTGTTGACATACACTACCATGATTATGAGGGCTATTTTTTTTTTTTTTTGAGACAGGGTCTCGCTTTGTAGTTTGGGCTGGCTATGGGCTCACTATGTAGCCTAGGCAAGCTTTGAACTCAGCAATCCTCCTGCCTCTGCCTCCTGAGTGCTGGGATTACAGGCGTGAGCCACCATGCCCGGCACTGGGTACTGTGGTATGCAGTATTGATTGCTGGTGGGCGTGAGTCTCCACGCCCAGCACTGTATGTGGTTTCCAGGGATCGAACTCAGGACCTTGCGCTTGCGAGGCAGGCGCCGGAACCACTGAGCTAACCCTCCGGCCCAGGGCTATTTTTACTAATGGATATAATGAGTACATTCAGGTAGAATAAGGGTGTTAATAAAAATTCAGTTTAATGCTTAGTTTTTGAAGTTTTCTTTTCAATTAAAAAAAAAGAATGAACGACATACAATTTACAGTATACTCCATACACTTTCTTTTAGGGATCTGGTGAGAACAACCCAAATGATCTCGTGCACGGCCAGGGTAGAGAAGCTACAAAAAGAAGATTCAGATATGAACGTTGCCACTGCCTCAAAGTGGATTTACATGCTAGGCTGCAGAACTCTTTCAAGGAAGGGCCCGAAGACACAAATTAGCTTTCCCTTTCAATCCAGATTTAGTCAACTCTTTATCTTCCAGACTTCCAAATGCTACTTTTGCTATTCAATAAATATCAGTCCCAGTAATATCTAAGAATTTTCACTATTCTCTATGAACTGTCATATGCCTGAGCATTTTCCTTAGCAATATCAGTATTCCCAAGAGCAAATGCTACTACTATTTTACCTCTTGAATAATGCCAGTTGAAAATTAAGTTTGGATAGTCCCTAAAAGGCAGATGAGGTTATACATGTCTATATTACATAAAAACAAATGGCAAACCAAAGTAGAAGCTGTTTATATGATTAGAAAAATCACTTGATACACTTAAAAATTCAAAATATACAATGAATTGTTTGTGAAAAATAAGCCAAGTATGGAATACTGGTTGGGGAGTAGGGCTGCTGGTAGGGCAGTATGCTGCTGCAGACTGCCTGGGGAGCAGTACGGCAGGTCACGGACAGCTAAGTGTGCACGTCCCTAACAACACAGCGATTCTCCCCTATGTGTAAGTCCTACAGAAACACTTACCATAATATATTAGCTATCTATTACTGTGGAACAAATTACTCAAAACTGAGTGGTTTGAAACAACAACAAACATTTATTACCTCATAGTTTCTGCTGGGTCATAAGTTTAACTGTAGCACAGCCAAGTAAGTCTGGCTCAGGCTCAGGTTGCGGTCAAGATGCTGGCTGAGGCTTCAGTCACCTGAACATTTAATGCGGGCTGAAGGATCCACGTCCAAGGTGCTTCAGTCATGACTGCCAGGTTGGTGCGAGACACTGGCTGCTTCACAGGGCTGTAGGATGTCTTTACACTAGAGTGCTTGGCTTTATTGGAGCAGATGACCCGAGAGAACAAGATGTAATTAACGATGTATTTTACAGGGGCTTAGTCTGGAATTAGCATGTCACCACTACCATATGTTGGTCAAACAGAGTAATTCTGGTTAGTGTAAGAATGTTTTAAACAAGTGCATGAAAACAGAATTCATGGAACATTTGGGGTGATACTGGAAAATGGCTCCCTACCAATCCATACAGTAGTCATAATAGCATTATTTACAGAAACACAGTTGCAAGCAACTTAGATTTTCATTCCTATAGAAATTTGTAAGTAAAATGTGGTATTCTCTGTGGTGGAATACCCTGAAGCAATCAAAAGAAATATATATTCTTTTCAACTCAGAGGAAACAGAAACAAAAAAGAGTAAGATTCACAGCATAATACAAGTAAAGTAAGTTTTTTTTAAAAAAAGGAACAAAACACTAGATAGTTGTAGGATAGTATTAGTGCATGTCTGTAATCCTGGCCCAGGAGGCTGAGGCAGGAGGATTGTGAGTTCCAGGCAAGCTTGGGGTACACAGTGAGTTTGAAGACTGGTTACCAAGTCCCTGTGAAAAGCAAGCAAACAAACACACACATCTCCAAAACAAAAAGAAGACAAAATACTTAACTATGTGTAGGGTTTTTCTCCCCACGTATTTCACATATTGCTCAATAACAGTACATAAAAGTTTGGCTGAAGAAACATAGTAAGAGTAGTTAAATGTGTTAGAGAAAGTAAAGAATAAAAGGGGGCTTTTAAGAACAATGTGAAGAATATACCATGAACTGAGAAGAGGAACTATTTGCTCAATTAGTTGAAGTTTAAGAAAATATTTTTTCCCAACACAATTGTGATGGGTCCAGGGATGTCTACCACTAGTCATTTTATGAAAGCAAGATTTCTTAGCGGACAAGGTTTTACTTGTTTCTCTATTTGTATTATTTTTATGAGTCTCATTCCTATGAGAGGGAAATTTCAGTTCTATTAAAATACCTCCCTCATCTCCTAGTTGGATCAAAGTCCTTTAACAGAATAAAAATGTCTTCCATTTTTCAAATAGAGTTAATTAAAATGCAAACAATGCTTAGAGAAATAGCCTACAAACTGGATTTCAATAAGGAGCAAACAATTCACATCAGATTTCCTTGCTGAGGATATGTTTAGTGGGACAAAGGATTTTGAATTACGGGAAAGTTTATAGGGCAAAAGATGACTAAAAGGAGGAACACAGAAGAGTACATTAAAATACCAAGGACAGCCAGGCGTGGTGGCTCATGCCTGTAATCCCAGCACTCGGGAGGCAGAGACAGGAGGATTGCTGAGTTCGAGGCTTGCCTGGGATACATAGTGAGCTCAGGGCCAGCCTGAACTGCAAAGCAAGACCCTGTCTCAAAAAAAAAAAAAAAAAAAGAAAAAGAAAAAGATACCAAGGACAGATTAGATTCGCTCTTTCATAATTTTGATTCAAATTAATGCCTTTACAAATAGTATTTTGAGGATAAAATGAGAAAAAGATTATCTTGCATTTATAGTAATTGATTTCTTTTGAGTTTAAGGTGAACCTGTACGTTTTCACCTGTTTAATTTTCCCTGTGGCTAATAAGTTGATAAATGTTAATTTATTAGTCATGTATTGTTTCAAATTGATGATTATTTCCTGCCTGTAATAACAATGGATTTTGTGATTAATTAACTTTGATTAGTCATTACTTGAATGATAATCTAAATCTAAACTTGAAGACTAGGTTTTTTTTTAATATCTTAAAGTATATTTAGAACTAAAATTGAGAAGGTTCAAATTAAAGCTTAACTCATACGGTGTATACTTGTACTTGCACGATTTTAAAGGTTTATGATAACTTTTTTTTGAAAAGAATGATGCTATTGATCTTATTGAGCATAAGCCCAGTCCTTGGCACTGTGATTGCCCTGATTCTTTGTCTAGAAGAGCTCAAAATAAGCATGGCAACCACTTCCCCTAAATGTACCCCTTTTGCTTCAACAGCTTTCTCTGCTGAGCTAGGATGAGGACCCCAGGCCAAAAGGGCCAACACTTACCAAACTTTCCTTTTATTCAAGAGTATCTTACTTATTTTTAAAAAATTATTACTCTTGGAAAACTATTTTTGTGAGTGCATTTTCTTATTTATGTGACCCCTAAACACCAGGCATATTATTATCAAGCCCTCTACATATACCAATATAAACTAACATAAGCATGCACCATTAATAAGGCAAAAGAACCCTAATAAAGAAAAATCCTCATGTAGCATCTGATTGTTTTATAAAAATAAAGACATACATTTTCCTTATAGTTCTGCCTTCTCCTGTTCTCTGCTCTGCATAGCTAGTTTTGATTATGCACCAACTCGCTTAAAGGATAGCTAGCATACTATTTGCTTAACAGACAGACATATTATATAAGAAAACCTGATTTTCAGATAAGTCTTCACAAAGTGTTCAGGGAGTCTGGAAATATTACTGGTTTTTAAAGCATTTTAATGTGAGAAACATTTTCTTCAAAACTTTTCTATTTTCCCTTCAATATTAGAAAGAGTGGACAAGATTGTTGAGTGGGGATGCAGTTCAGTTTGAGAGCACTTGCCTGGCATGTCTGAGGCCTTGGGCACAATCTTCAGTACTAAAACCAGAAAGACAGCAGGGCACGTTATCTAAGGCTCAATTCAGGGGGCTGTACGCTCATGAAGACAGGCTTGTCATGTTCACCAGTGACTCCCTGAAGTCTAGCAGAGGGTCAAGCAAGGATTACTTCTTGATGACTAAATTTATATTTCATCATTGTGTAGACTAATTCATATGATCATTTTACCCACATAATTGATTTTTCTTACTGACAACTTATAAGTCTAACAATACAGATATTTGTTCTAATATAAAAACAAGACCTCGGGGGCCAGAGGGTTAGCTCAGTGGTTCCAGCGCCTGCCTCGCAAGTGCAAGGTCCTGAGTTCAATCCCTGGTAACCACATATAATGCTGGGCGTGTTGACTCAGACCCATCAACAATCAACACCACATACCACAATTCCGGGCCTGGTGGCTCACGCCTGTAATCCCAACACTTGGGAGGCAGAGACAGGAGGATTGCTGAGTTCGCGGCGGCTTGCCTGGGCTACATAGCGAGTACAGGGCCAGCCTGAACTACAAAGCGAGACCCTGTCTCAAAACACAAACAAAAACAAAAACAAAAACAAAAGCAAAAAAACAAGACCTCAAAAATGAATTCCAAGCCAGGCATGGTGGCACATGCCTATAATTCTAGTATTGCAAAAGACTGAAGTAAAAGAATTGTGAGTTTAGGGGCTAGGGATTTCGCTCAGTAGTTCTGGTGTCTGTCTCACATGCGCAAGGTCCTGAGTTCAATCCCCGGTACCACATACCACAATGCTGGGCATGGTGGCTCATGCCTATAATCCCAGCACACGGGAGGCAGAGACAGGAGGATTGCTGTGAGTTTGACGCTAGCTGGGACTACACAGTGAGCTCAGGGCCACCCTGAGCTTTAGTGATTTAGCAAGTCCCTGTCTCAAAAATTAACAAAGGGCCAGGGATGTAACTCATTGTGAAGGACCTGGGTTCAGTTCTCGGTCCTGGAAGAAGAAAAAAAAATCTAGTATTCCAATATTCTCAGATTGGAAAATGTGAAATATGAAAATGAAGTCCAGAGAAGTTCTCAGCTCAGAAATTTTACTCAAACCCATCAGTTATCTTCTAATTCAGCACTCTTGAACCACATTCTTACCCTGATCTTCCTTTAGGATTCTAAAATCAAAATTAAATTAACTGGATTTCAAAAAGACTGTCTTTTCAGGTTCATTAAGAAAAACTAAAAAACTAATTTGTAAAAGTCTTTTATTGTATCCGTGCCACACATAGTAGTGAAAAATAACACTCCTAAAAAAGAATGCTATCTTTTCCACAACATTTTATTTTAAATAAAACTTCCAAGTACTCTTACATAAGTACAAAAAAAATTCTGATCTATTTGCCTCTGACAGGCTGCCACAACACACAGTAGATAAAACACAGTGGTTACAAATGTCTTTCAATTTATTTCTGAGGCAAGGCAAATGGGAGGGAAATGTCTCTATGAAAAAATACTGTGTGTGTAGGAAATTGTCACGATTTTATTCCACATGGATACAAATGATTATACTTTAATTTAGGCCCTGGTGGCTTAAAATTATATAACAAAATAGAAAAATGGAAAACTAATATCCCCTACACCCTGTTTCAAAGGCAGGCACTACCAAGATTAAGGAGACGCCACAGTGTTCGTAGAGGATAATTACTGTACAAGCTGTATAGCTGTAATTACCTTCAGACTAAAATAAAATGCTACAGTCCTTCTAAGGGATAAACAATAATGTCTGCAAACAATATATACACATAGTACATATTTAAAACAAGACTTAATATAAACAATAATGAACAGTATATACATGTCAATTTTTTCACTGTCTTGAAATACAATTTAACTACACAAGTGATGCAGCAACATATATATATATGTATATATAAATGTACTTGAAACTCTACAGTAAAGTTTATTTTTGGTGCCTTTATAGCACATCAGTGTAAACAGTTTAACTTGGCTTTGTTTTATATTTTAAAACATTCCTTGTTGTATTTTCAAGATTTAAAGCAATTTTCTAGCTCTTCCTTTTCACAGAAAACGAAGATTCTGGATGTGGTTTAATCATAAATAATTCATAAAATTAAATACATTCACTAAAAAATAAACTACAAAGTAAAAAAATGAAAAATAGATATTTATTGAGAGGGAAAGGAGAACCATTTCCCACATTAGAGCTCTGGTGTTGAATATTCAGTGCGATTTGATATATTTTAATTGCTATTGCACTATAACACCCTTTCCTTTGAAAATTCTTTGGGTGTGCTTCCCTGTTCTACCTAAATTAGCTGATAATTCACACAAACCAATAACCGAAGGTCTTGGTTGTCATAGGAGTGGAGCCTTTAAAAATGGTATCATTCTTCTGATATTTTTGATACTTATTTTAAGGAAAAAAAGTCATTATGTATGTGCCTTGCACGTTTATGTAAATATACTTCACATTGCTGGTCTCATTTGTCCTTGTTAAAAAGGAAAAAAAAGATTATTATAACTTCAGCTCACTTTGAAAGTATCTGTCCACTTTTTTTCAAAATACTTCCTCATATTGTGGCCGGCTCGGCCTATATCAGAATCATCTTCATTAAATGTTTCACAGTTGTCAAAAACGAGCCTGACATCTACAGCAAAGGTTTCAAGGTTTGGGTATCTGAAAGAAAACATACAATTACAGATTGGTTTCACTGCCTTGGTTTAGTAAACAAATGAAGATGTAATAAAGGGGAAAATAAAAAGTCAAGCTGAAAGGAAAAAAACATTAGGCTGAACCATATGTAAGCTGATGTAAATGATGCAACCTTTTATGAATGACATGTTTAAAAAGTTTTCACATGTTCTGTATCCTGGAAAATCCTGGGTTTAAAGACAGGTTAAATGGAACAAATTTCTCTGACCACTAAGATATTTTTCAACTAATTGGCATTTCCTCCATAACCCATTTCCGGTTTCACAATTCTCCTACAGGAGTCCTTCCATTTGACTAGCTTATTAACTCTAATAACTACTGTTATCATTTGTATACCCTATTATCCACATGTAACAGTGTTTAGTTGCAGTCAAAATAATGTAAATGCATGTTATGTACCATAAAAATTATACTTTTCCACTAGCTTTTATATATACCCGAGGATATGTCACTCTGTTAAATCTTCTCCATTTCTCTTCCCTCTTCAAATATTGTCTTTTGCTGAAGCACTGGAATAGAGGAGGAGTTTCCCCTTATCCATGGTTTCATTTAGCCATAGTAAAAAATATTAACTGGGAAATTCCAGAAAAAGAGGGGGAAAGGAAGAGATAGAGAGAGAGAGAGGGAAGGAGACAGACAGAGACAGTGAGTAACATCCACTTCACTTTTATTAGAGCATACAGTTATAATTGCTCTGTTTTTATTAGTTATTATTATTCATCTCTTACTATGTCTGATATTTAAAAGTTAAATTTATTATAGATGTATATGTGTAGGACCAAAACAATATATATAGGGTTTGACACCAGCAGTATCCATGCATTAGGGCTTCAACTGTGGGACTTTGGGATGTTATTTCCTGCAGTTAAGAGGGGAAATACTGCCAGGCGTGGTGGCTCACGCCTGTCATCCCAACACTCGGGAGGCAGAGACAGGAGGATTGCTGAGTTCGAGGCTTGCCTGGGCTACATAGTGAGCTCAAGGCCAGCCTGAATTACAAAGCAAGACCCTGTCTCAAAAAAAAAAAAAAAAAAAGAGGGGAAATACTGACTATATGATGACAAGGGAAACAAACACATGCTCTCTGTGTACCAGAGGTTACATTATTAGCGACTGCCTTTCAAGAAAGAAGTCCTGTGGCTTCCGTGCTTTTCTGGCAGGATAAGTCCATGTTTTCTCTGCAAGAACACTGAGATGAGAACAGAGAGTGAATGAATCTGTCTAAACTAGTAAGAAAGCAAGGAATTCAATACATTTTGAAAGAAGCCTTTCTGAAATTCAGATTTTAAATTAATTCTTATAACAACTGGATCCTAAAATAACAACTAGCAGAAATATCTCACAAGATACTGAAGCTTTAAGACCTTGTGGAAGAGGATTTCTATTTCTGTGATGAAATGCTTTGTACAGCCCTTCACTCTGGCCTAACGCGTGTAATACTGAAAGAAACAAAGTTTCTCCACCTCTGATATGCTAATGAACACTTAAGTCAGCCCTCATATAAGCTCAGATTCTTGTCTTGGGAATTATTTACTTTTTATTGAGATAAAGAAATTCATAAAAAATAAAATTGGCCATTTTAAAGTGGATAATTCAGTAGAATTTAACAATCACATCATCACCTGTATTTCTAAAACACTGTCACTACACCAAAAGGAAACTTTACATTTATTAAGTAGTTATTCTCCATTCCGCTCTTCTCCAGCCCTTGGCAAGCACCAATCAATTGGCAAGTGGTTCTCTATAGATTTATCTAATCTGCATATTTCTTATCAATGGAACTCATTCAATATGTGTGGGGATTATTTTTAAAAACATTGTAAAGTTATTTTGAGAATTATTTCTCTTCATATTGTTTCTTAAGATAAGAAACCATTAATGCAGATAAGGATCTAGGAAAGAATCTTAGGTAAAATAAGCAAACACTCAAACCTACACCTTTCCTTGCAGAAGGATGGGAAAGCTAGTGGAACTCAGAAAGACTCATTTAAACAGGTATTATTTATTTCTCTTTGTTTTATAAACATAGTCTAGAAGCTTGAAATATTATTTGTGAGTTTTGGTTTCAAGTCCATAATCAGGGTTTAATGGAAGACCTCCAAGTTAGAGGAGCTCAGATTCACTAGACTTTGCTCCCGGCACAGCTGGCCTCACACACAGGATTATGGGATGTTTTTCCTCTCTGCCTTCACTACTGCACTCTTTTTCATTCAGGACTCATTTTCCAAAGGAACTCAGATTTTGGAGACTTTTTGATGATTTAGTGTTAATTTCAAGCATGTTTTGGGGATTTTGAGTTTTGGGTCTTATTCTAAGCACAAAATGGAAGACCATGGAGATGGATTAATTAAACACTGGGAAAGTCTTTGTGTGTAGGTGTGTGCCCTTGTTGATTATAAATTCTACTGTACTGCCCATTTAGACAATTGCCTTTAAAAAAATTATTGGAACACATTTCCAGTACATAATGATCATGTTCCTCATGGCAGCTGGTACATGTACATAACACATTTTAATTCTTTTTGTCACCTTCCTCTCTCCCTCCTTCTCCCCATCTTTCATCTTTTGGTCTTCCTTCCCATTTGCAAAAGAGCTATGTCCTTATTTACTATTATCTATCTTTTATTTTGGTCTTTATTTGTAATTTGCATTTCTTGCATAAGAGAAACCATGCAATATTTAAGCTGATGGTCTGATTTATTTCACTTAATGATAGTCACAAAGTGCATCTATTTCCATATGAATAAGTTTACCCTTATTTATGGTAGTACTCCAGTGTTTATAAACACATTTTCTTTATCCATTCATCTATGAAAGATACACATAGGCTGTTTCCAAAATTTAGCTATTATGAGCTGTACTGTTATGAAGATAGAAGGCATTTGCTTTTTTATAGAAAAAGCAAGAGAAGTAGTCTATTTATGAACAACAGCTTCTGCTCTTACATTCGTATTAAAACTAAAAGTTTTGAAGGTTTTCAATATTTCTTGTATTTGGGCAGATCCTTTCTAAAATTATAAAATCAAACCCACCCCAGCTCAACCCAATGTAATCCAACCTAACCCAAAATAAGAAATATCAGAAAGGATCCTCTGAAAGACAGTTTTTTTTTTTTTTTTTTTTTTTGAGACAGAGTCTTGCTTTGTAGTTCAGGCTGGCCTTGAGCTCACTGTGTAGCCCAGGCGAGCCTCGAACTCAGCAATCCTACTGCCTCTGCCTACTGAGTGCTGGGATTACAGGTGTGAGCCCCATGCCTGGCATTTGAAAGACAGTTTTTTAAACCTTCAGAGAATAAATTGCTCAAGTCATTTGGTCAACCTAGTAAATCATTTGATACAGGGTAAGAGGAATATTGACCATTATGAGGTGAATTCAAATTGAAAATAAATCATAAGTTGAAATTGAAAATAAGTTGTATGACAGGTTTTGTGAAAAGAAAGAAAATGTTCAAAGGGAAAGTGGGTAGAGAAAAGTAAAGAAGGGAAAGAAAAAAAATTTTTTTTTTGAGACAGAGTCTTGGTTTGTAGTTCAGGCTGGCCCTGAGCTCACTATGTAGTCCAGGCTAGCCTCAAACTCCCAGCAAGCCTCCTGCTGCCTCCTGAGTGCTGGGATTACAGGCGAGAGCCATCACACCTGGCACTGTGGTGTGTGGTTACCAGGAATTGAACCAGGGACCTTGTGCTTGCTAGGCAGGTGCTGGAACCACTGAGCTAAATCCCCGGCCCAGGAAAGAAAAAATTTGAAGGTAAAAACAAAATAATGGAAACAAAGCTTATGTATAGTGGGGGGTGAGGGTTGTAAGGAGGGCAGGAGAATGGGAAAAAATCAGAAACAAGTTGTGTCATGTATAGATACAAATTCTCAATGTTGAATGTGATTATAATGTATATATAAAATACATCAATAAAATCAATTTTTAAAAGTCACAAAGCAAAAGCTAAGTAATCAAAATCAAAATACCCAAGAAGTATCCCAAAATACTCAGAAAAACCGAAATGAAATATGGTACAGTAACAACAGCAGTACAATGTAATTAAAAATATATTGCAGAGTTATTAGTTCAATATAATGTTCTGTGTTTCTACAAATGTGTTGGGACTCTATCTGAAGTAATGGGCATGGCTTGCTTTGAGCTGTGTAGGTATATGGGAGTAAAAGAAGCAGAAGCAAAAGGGAGTGGAGATCTTGGCCGTTCTCACGCAGAACGCCTTGTCCAGGTCTGCTTTGCAAGAGAACATTCCTGGAGCCCTGAGGCGGCTGTTGTTCTGAACACCCTAGGGGCTGCTACTCTCCGCAGGAGTCAGAGTGGTCTCAAAAGACCATTATGGGTGGCCAGGAAGACACTTTACTTTAGAGATAGGGTCACAAATGGACTATAGTAAATGGAACAATGAAGTGCTTCCACATGTAATAAAGGCATTTTTAGTATTGCCCAACAATTTAAAAAAATTCCAATGATTTTTTTCACTTTAATAATCTAAAAAAGACAAGTCAATTTTGTTACATACACATCAAGTAGTGTCAATACACTGTATTATTTACTTTGAGAAATTCCCTAGAGACTTTTCTTTACTCACCCAGCCCACTCAGGATTTGATGATGTTTCCACGGTATACTCCCCTTAAATTTCTTCAGTGATTTTAATTGACTTGTCTTCCATACCTCATCACCTTAACCTAAGGTATAAGTACATCTAAAGTGCAGCTTGTGTCTGTGCTCTTCATTAATAGGTCTTTGGTTCACTAGAAGTGTCCAGTACACACCAGGCATTCAATAAATATTAATTGAACTGAAATGATTTACTTACTGTCCATTACTTAGTTTCTCTCTAATTGTGGAAAAATCCATAGGTTTCTTAATAACTTTCTTATAACCAGGTACAAGTTTCAAGTTTACAGGAAGTAAAAAAGGCCATGCATCCTCATGAGTTTCCATTTCAGTCAGGATCATACTAAAGAAAATAATGCTTTAAATCAGTATCCATACTTTAGCAATTTTAGTAAAAAATGAGCTTTGATATAAAAACTCAATGCAAATGTATTTTCAAAGATAAAGCAATACATTTACTTATACTTTGAATTTTTCTTGTTACACAAAGTATCAAAAAGTAATCTTTAATATAGTAAATAGGGTATTATCAATACATACTACACAATACCTGCAAAGAGTTAGGTCCTTAGAGTCATCTCTTTTAGGTTTTTTAACAGAAGTGAAACTTTCTTGTTTTGATACATTGATAGAAGTGCTTTCCTCCATTTTTCTTTTTTTGAGATCTTTGTTTCCTCTTTTTAGAGAACTACTTGTAGATGCAGAGTCTTCATCTTCAGTATCTCCTGTTAAAGTTACTTTTTTGCCTTTCTTTGACTCATTAGTCTTTTTCCCTTTGACATGAAGCTTTTTGACTTTTATAGTCTGACCACTTGCCTTTAATTAAAAAACAAGTAAATGAGGTATAAGAAAATAAGTATTTTAAATTGTGAAACTTTGACAAGACAAAAGAAATATTAACTCTGGTTTAGGCTGATAATTCTATTATTTTCACAAAAAATTTGTGTTTCTTCTATAACATAAACCAAAACCTAGTAATGGCATGAAATGTTTATCTTAAGAATTCTTAAAAGTTTATTGGACATGGTGGCACACACCTATAATCTCTTCTGAGGCAGTAGGATTGCTGTTAAATTCAAGGCCAGCCTAGGACACAGTGAGTTCAAGGTCAGCCTGAACTACAAAGCAAGACCCTGGTGCAAAAAATGTGTTTCTTCTATAACATAAACCAAAACCTAGTAATGGCATGAAATGTTTATCTTAAGAATTCTTAAAAGCTTATTGGACATGGTGGCACACACCTATAATCTCTTCTGAGGCAGTAGGATTGCTGTTAAATTCAAGGCCAGCCTAGGACACAGTGAGTTCAAGGTCGGCCTGAACTACAAAGCAAGACCCTGGTGCAAAAAACCAAGAGAGTTCTTAAAATTTGAAGCTGTTGGGCCAAAGATTTAGCTCAGTGGTTCGGGCGCCTGCCTACAAAGCACAAGGTTCCTGGTTTAATCCCTGGTAACCACATACAACAGTAACAGGCACGGTGTCTCATGCTGTAATCCCAGCACTCAGGAGGCAGAGACAGGAGGATTGCTGAGTTCGAGGTTTGCCTGGAGTACATAGTGAGCTCAGGGCCAGCCTGAACTATAAAGTGAGACCCTGTGTCAAAACCAAAACCAAACAAAACAAAAAACAGAAAACTTGAAGCGGTTGATCCATGTTTGATACTAAAGAACTTATCACCACTAGTTTAGTCTAGGTCACTAAAGAGAACAAAATTAGAGATATAAAAGAACTTTCTTTTAGAGCACAATGTCATTAAGGAAAAGGTGATTCTAAATAAAAGTTTATTAATAAAAAAGCTGAGTACGTAATAAAAAGCTAGAGCCAAAACAAAGAGCTTATTAAGTATCAAATAAAAAGTACTTTTAAATTGATCAAGTCTACTAGAAATTGATCTTTTTTCTGGATAAAGAATAGAAGGTATCTACAATAAAAATAGAGTTCTGCAAACATTTGTTTTAAAACAATTGTCTGTTTTTGAGGAAAAGAATATGGAAACAAATGGAATAAATGCAATATTCTTAGAATCAAAGGATATGAATTCCAGCTAAGGCTCTGTTACTAACTAGCTGCATAACTTTGAGCAAAAATTATCTAGAGGTACTCTTTGTTTATTTGTAAATTAAGTGGAGCCACATACTTGCTGAGGTCATTCTAGTGCTAGAATTACATGATTAAAAAAAATTCTTAATGTGGCCTTATGCAATCCACCAGAACTGAAAGCGGCACAAGAGGACCTTTCACCTTCACATTAAAAATAGGGAAGTTAGTATTTTTTACTAGTTAAATGTTATAACAAATATAATATCATAAAAAAGATATTTAAAGTCAGTAGCAATGTCTGGCTTTTGTTTTGATTTTTCCAATATGATACATTCCATACTATGAGAAAACTACTACTCTGTCACCCTGGTCCAGTACTTTTTTCCATACTACATCAAAGAACTGCTACCTATATTTTACTACTGTCCACTTAGCTTTATTAACTTTTCTTCACTTAGATTATTAGTCATTAAAATCTGATTATTTTGAATTTTCATATTATACTGAGCTTTTACCAGCCTGAAACCATTTAAAAAGAGAATACAAGGCCAGAGATTTAGCTCAGTGGTTCCAGTGCCTGCGTAGCAAGTGCAAGTGCAAGGTCCCTAGTTCGATCCCGGGTAACCACATACAACAATACTGGCAGTGGTGGCCACATCCACCAGCAATCAGTACCACATACCACAAATGCCAGTTTTGGTGGGTCAAGCCTGTAATCTCAAGCCTGTAATCCCAGCACTTAGGAGGCAGAGGCAGGAGGATTGCTGAGTCCGAGGCTTGCCTAGCTACATAGTGAGCTCAGGGCCAGCCTGAACTACAAAGCGAGAACCTGTCTCAAAAAAAAAAAAAAAAAAAGAATGCAAATACAGTGAAGAAAAGTTTCATTTGATGATTACATTAAGTTAAATGGAATAGTTATACTATTTAAGAAGAACAACATTTCATCAACAATGCAACAAAACATTTAGTTTCTACTTGAGGTAAAATATCACTTGGGATCGTAAGATTTTTGTTATTATTATTATTATTATTATTATTATTATTATTATTATTTGTTAAACAGGGTCTCACTTTGTAGCTCAGGCTGGCTATGAGTTTACTATGTAGCCCAGGCAAGCCTTGAACTCAGCAATCCTCCTGGCTCTGCCTCCCAAATGCTGGGATTACAAACCTGAGCCACCACGCCCGGCACTGTGGTATGTGGTACTGATTACTGGTGGGTGTGAGTCACCATGCCCAGTATTATTGTATGTGGTTACTGGGGATTAAACCAGGGACCTGGTGCTTGCTAGGCCGGCGCTGGAACCACTGAGCTAAATGTCCAGCCCTATACATATATTTTTATATTAGAAGTCATGAACTAGGAGCTAAAAGGCTGTATATAGTTTGCAGATGTGCTACTTAGTTCATATAATGCTCTTAAAAATTCTGAATTTGTTTCTAATGTGTAATATCTGGGAAGACATACATAGAAACCCACAATCCTGATTTCCAGAAGATCTTGGAAAACTGGGTTCACATTTCTATGTGACAATAAATGGATAACTTGAAGGCTGATCACATTTAAGTGCAGGAATAACAATGCCACATTACCCATAGCAAATTCTTATTTGTGTGGCTTTTATAGATACTGCAGTTTGACAGTTCTATTATGTGAGTTGTGGGTCTGAGTGTGTATAAATACATGCAAATATAATGTCCTTTTATTCTACAGCTCTGTGATCATACGTATACATATGTCAAAACATACACACCCTAGAAAAATATTTGTAAATATGTAAAAATATTTAAAATTATGATGTTTTAGAAATTATCATTTTTTAAATTTAAATTTTAATATTTTGAGACAGGTTCTCACTTTGTTGTTCAGACTGGCCCTGAGCTCACTATGAAGCCCAGGCTGGCCCCAAAATCAGCAATCCTTCTGCCTCTACCTCTCGAATGTTGGGATTACAGGCATGAGCCACCACACCCAGCATCGTGGTATGTAGTACTGATTGCTGGTGGATGCGAGTCGCCATGCCCGGCATTATGATATGTGGTTACTGGGGATCAAACTAGGGACCTTGTGCTTGTGAGGCAGACACCAGAACCACTAAGCTAAATCCCCAGTACCCTAGAAATAATTTGAAAAACAGTCCCAAGACAATTTCTAGCCAATGGAACATGTGCAGAAGTAACATGTGCAATATTTTATACAATAAAATTGCAATAGACATTTTAAAAACCAAGATGTAACTTTTTAAAGTAAATATTTGTAATTGTGAATTAAATGGAAATATATATATTTTTTAATTGAATTCTTTATTGGTACATTTTATATACAGCTCACCCTCACAATCAGCATTGGGGAATTTGTACCAATATATGACACGAGTTAATACTCATATTTACCCATATCTCTACCCACCCCACAGCCCTCTGCCCCCTATATACATGTTCTTTTTTTTCTTCTCAAATCATATTTATTCTTTCCCCTCTTTAGTTTCCTCTACCACACTCCCTTTGAGTATTTCCTATATCACAAAACTTATCATACATTCTAGAACTCTTTTACATCTACAGGTTCTCATACCAGAGAAAAGATACGGTGTTTACATATCTGTGACCTACTTATTTCACTTATTTGCATGTCCTCAAAGTATGTCCATTTGCACATAAATGTATGAAACTTAGCATTCTTTATGGCAGAGTAATACTTCATTTTATAAAAAAAACCCACATCTTCTTTATCTAGTCAGGGAAATACATTTTTAGTATCTTAAGTTTTACTTATACATATATCAAAATGTTTAGAAATTTTTATGGGGAAAGAACCATAACATCTTGTTTACTTCATAAAAAAACAACAAACAAACAAACCCAGAGGCTTAGAAAGTTGCGTAAACATCAAAGGACTATGATAAAAATCATATATTTCCAAGTTTACTCTTTGAAGGATAAGACAGCTAGAATTCTAATTTAAGCAAATCTGCTGAAAGCAAAACCTGCAAGGGCCTATCTGGTGATACCTTTAAGATTGCACACATTTAACTGCTAGTACTTCATAAGTATTAGAAAAAAATTTTTCTATAACTGGGCAGCTACAAAGCTAGCAAACAATTTATATACAACCAGTAAAGATTGTTACTGAACTGTATTTGACTATATATGACAAAAAGAACAAGTGGTAAGAAATAACAAATAACTCTTAGTGTCAGAAACAATCCTATTTGTGAGAAATAATTGCACAATTGGGACTATGACTGGGCCAAACTTTCCTGCCCACAGACAGACTTGGGGTCTTGACTCTCGTCTTCACCTCTGGTAACAACAGGGACTCTGGCGGCCCCACATGCTGTGATGATCCTGGGCAGAACTACACCAGGATCTACAGAATTCCTCAAGGACTACTGCTGGCATCTGCCTTGCCCCGGGGGACCTTCATCTATGTAATTTCTCATTGTTCTAGGGTGTAAGAACATGTTGTACTCTGAGTGACCAGTTGACCTATTACATTTGTGACTCCTGACATATGGAAACTATTGCTCTCTGAGTGACCTGTTTCATTCTTTGCTCCCAATGTACTGAATAAAGTAGTGGCAAGCTTGGGTTTTTCATGTTTGATGCCCAGAGTAGCATGGATCAGGCCCAAGCTGAGCTGCTTCTTTAAATCTCATTTCTGACTACTTATTATTTCCCTTGTGCTGTCATGGTCACAGGAGACCAGAACTCACTGCAAAGGTTCTAGTTATGTCCTCTTCCCCTGTTCCCTACATTTTAGTTAATATGATAGCATGAAGAATCCTTTGTAATATATAGCCCAAAATAAAATAGTAAAGTATAAATATAAACATTTCATATTTCACAACTGTGTTATAAAAACTTTCACATACATGACCTAACTTGAGCCTTACAAATTTCCATTAAACCAAATATTACCCCGTTTTACAGATGATATTCCTGAAAATGAGAAAGTACTGAAAAATTAACTTATTAAGGAAGCAAGGAAAAAAAACTTTTTTTTTTTTTTTGAGACAGGTTCTCACTGTGTAGTTTAGGCCAGACCTGAGCTCAGTCTTCAATTCACAGCAATCCTCCTGCCTCTCCTCCTCAGTGCTGGGATTACAGGTGTGAGCCACCACAGCCACCATTGTGGTATGTGGTACTGATTGTTGGTGGGCATGAATCACCATGTCCGGCATTGTGGTATGTGGTTACCAGGGATGGGGACCGAACTCAGGACCTTGCACTTGCAAGGCAGGCGCCGGAACCACTGAGCTAAATCCCCGGCCCCCAAGGACAGATTTTTTTAAAAAAAGTGACTGACAAGGAATACAAAGGGAAGGAAACCACGTGAGTATAGTACCCTAGAAGCCAACTGAAAACCAGTACTTAAGGAGGAGGGAAGTGTGCCAGTCTATGACATGTCACTGACAGGTTGGGTGAACTAAACATGGATTACTGGGTTATGGAATTCATCTGTGGCCATAAGAAAATTCTGAAAAAGTTGTGGAGGTGCAGGCCTGACTAGAATGAGTTCAAGAGAGAATCGGAGGTATATAAGCAAAATCAAATACAGAAATTAGGAAGAACCAGTATTGAAAGCTTTCTAAGCATTTTTATGTAGTAAAGGAGAGGGAGAGGAAGTGGATCAAGCAAATGAGGGCAGAAGGTTGTTGTTTAGTTCCCTTAAGGCGGGAGAAACACCTCTTCAGTAGGAAAGGAGAGGAACTTTGTGGAGAAGGAGAACCTGATGATTCCAAGGAGGGAGAACTGCTGGAGAAAGATTCAAAAGAGGTAATATTCCAAAAGGAGATGAGCAATAAAACTGGCTTATTGAGGAGCACAAATGCTCATACAAATAGGACAGAAGGTAAACATGTGAGTCCAGATAAAGAAGATAGCAGATGTGGTGTACGATCCCATGATAATTTTTTTCTTATTCTTTCCATTTTCTCAATGGTGTAAGAGTAAGATCATTAGCTGAGACTAAGGATGGAAGGACAGCCGTAAGAGACAAATCATCAGACATTCTTAAGGACTCGATTAACATCTTGATATAAAAGGCTAGGTATTTTCTGTAACCACATTCAGATGCAAAGGCATATGTGCTGGAGAAGACAAAGAGCTTGAGTAGCCAGAAAAAAGATTTGTATCAAGTGAGAGAGATAAAGGACCTGACAGTGAATGCAATGGTAATAATAATGGGATGCTGACACAAGACGGATTAGGTAGAAGGAAAGGACATTAAAGGGAGAGAAACAGGGAAAACGTCTTACGATAAATGATAAATGAATTGAAGTCTTATTGATATCATAGGATTGTTGGGGTTTCTACAGTGAGTTCAAAAGTATTTGGCTAAGATCAAATACAAAAATTGGGAGTAAACTGAAAAGAGAGGTAGTAGACAAATACAGTAGAAGTTTATGTTTGAGTTTGTAAAGAAGTGATAGCTCTGGTAACAATTAAGTTAAGAGCTTAAAGTTAAGATTTCCTGAGGTAGGAAATGCCTAGCAAAGAATCTGGCCTTAAATATATGCTGAACTTACATACTTTTTTACTGTTTACTTTTTTTTTTTTTTTTAAATAGGACCTTGCTATGTAATCAGGCTGGCCTTGAACTTACTATGTAGCCCAGGAAGGCCTTGGACTCATAGTGATCCTCCTGTGTCAACTTCTCAAATGCTGGGATTATAGGTGTGAGCCACCATGCCCAGCCTTCCTTACCTTTTAGTTTATCAGATTGTTTCTCTCTTCATTGACACAAGGATACATAGGTTTCTAACTGTGGCTGAAAAAAAGTTTATTACTATATAACCTAACAATTCTGTGTCTAGGCATATGCCCTAGAGAACCCAAGATGTACATTCATATAAACACTTATACATCAATGTTTATAGCAGCATTATTTGTAATAGCCAGAAAGTGGGAATAACTCAGATGTTTATCAACTGATAAATGGATAGCCAAGACAAAGTAAATGTCTACATGAAATGAGATATAATTTGACTATAAAAAGGAAGTACTAACATATGCTAGGACATGGATGAATTTTGTAAACATGGTTCTAAGTGAAAGGAAGTCAGCTCTAAGGCCATATATTGCATGATTAAATTGGTATGTAAAGATCAAAATAGA
>PVIC010002096.1:61593-81952 GCA_004025085.1 Thryonomys swinderianus | reverse complement strand
CTTTCCATGAACAGGAAGATCTAATTTGCAATTCTTGGTCACTCTAAATAAGGCCACTAATGAAGAACTAAGTATGTCCTCCAAACATTAACTATTCATTAGGTAAAGGCATTTTTAGTCATTACACTGTGCCTGTTCTGCTTATGTGAGGAAGCTTAAGGGAGTAATTGCCTATAGGCCAATTGCTGTGTGTAACTTACCAAGTGATCCATATATCACTTACTTGGCTATAACTTCAGTGCTCATAATTTTCATACCATTTATGTGGGTCGCTTGATAGTGGAGCATTGGTCTTTTATATTTGTGGTAATTGCTATAATACATCAAGCAATTACACACAGTTATCCTAGCAGTTTCATACCCAGTCTATCACTGGAACGTCTTGACCATCCTATCAGAAAAGGGGATGCGCGGCGTACAAGGAGCTGAGCAGAACACCCGGTGCGCACAGCGGCAGCTACGGGCCGGAGGTTTGCACGTACTCGCGCGTGTTCGGGTCCCGCTCGTGGCGCTCCTCGGCTCCCTGGCGGCTGCTTCACGTGCGAGGGTAAGATCGGAGACCCCTCCTCTCCCTCCGTCCCGGTCTAGTCGTTTCCTTTGAAGAACGGGTGTGACCTGTTCACGGTTGTGCCCTGGAGTGTTCGCCCGCGATAACTTGCTGTGACAGAGAACCGATGCCTCACTGGCTTCTGGTTCCGTGGGCGCGAGACGGACGATCCGAGCGGCTCGGCTGCGGGTCCTCACACGGCCCCTGGGATCTGGCTCCCGGCTCCTGCCCTCGGCACCTTCACCCCGATTTCTCCGGGAACCTGCCGCCTGCTCAGAGGCCAGAGAGTGTGGTGACGCGCAGGAAACGGGCCGGTGTCATTCAGTTCTCTGAACCGTCCGTGTTGAGCTCATCAAAATGGAGATTAGCCCGGGTTGGCTTAACCAGCAGACTTCGAGGAGCCCGATTTGGCTGAGAGCTGTGCAGAGCTGCAAGCGCATATCGCTCTGGAAAGGGTTGCACTTCAAGAATGCGGTGCTGGGCGCCTCTCCTCTTCTGAGCACCCAGCTAAGCCAAAGCCAGACTACCGGCCCAGGAGTCTGAGATTAAACTTGGTGTTTTAAAAAATATCACGGTAGCTGGGCCTGGTGTCTCACGCCTGTTATCCCAGCACTCGGGAGGCAGAGGCAGGAGGATTCCTCAGTTCGAGGCTTGCCTGGGCTACACAGTGAACTCATGGCCAGTCTGAACTACAAAGTGACACCCTCTCTCTCTCTGTCTCTCTCACACACACACACACAAATATATATATATATATATATATATATATATATATATATATATATATATATATATATAAGTTCTTAAATCAAATGCTAATCAATAAAATTTTGATTAATTTTGCTGGTTTTTTTTCAGTGTGACAAGTCATACAATTTTCCCAAAACCAAAGAACAACTCAGCATCTATCGGCGACCGTCCCCATGCCTTGTTCACGCAGCAAACTGCTGTGTATTCAGGCAATATCACAGTGTGCAAGCCCCTGAACACAAGCTCAGTACGGAGGACTCATAATTGCACCGAAGCAGATAATTAGGCAATTAAAGGTATTAAAAGTTGACAAAGCACCAAGCCTGAATGAATTATATTCTTGATTTCTAAAAAGAGAAGCAAAGGAAAACACGAAGACTTCCAGGGATCTGTGCAGCAGCCTTCTGAGGAAGGAGGTGGTGCCCAGAGGGGAAAGGCGGGAGGTGTGATATTTCTGCTGCGGAGGATGGGGGAATTTGCTGGAGATGCGGAAATCTTACATCATTTGCACAGATTATATTGAATATATTAATAATAAGGTGAAATTAACTTCATAAGACATGTAATTGGGTAAAAACATGAGATGAAAATAAAACAATGGAACTAATTATTTAATTTCTCAAAAGCAGCTGATGCCTTGGCTTGCCTCTAACTTGTATCCAAAGCAAGCTAAGAAGTATAGCAAGGAAAACAGGCTACTCGCTGTTGGCTCTGTAAATTAATGATGATCATATATGACTTAAAATTATTGGAGTTTTACAAACTGGCAAATGTAATTGCTGAGAGTAGTGAAAGATAATACTGTGCTGTTGTGGTGGGTCTGCTGGAAAGAGCATAGGCATTAGCAGATGGCGCATTCATTCTGGGGGGGGGTGGGAAGGTAATGAGATGGGGGACCAAAAACAATTACAATGTCTTAAGGTAAGAATGCAGCATAATTGCAGTTGTAGAGTGGGCAAAACAACTGAGTTTAATGTATTCATGATGTCTGTCAGAAGTTCAGGACACAGACTCTGGAGGAAGAGACTGAAAGCACGAGCCAGATGATTGCAGAACCCTACGCTTCCAGTACCTATGACACTCTGACAATAAATATTTATTGGTGGAATTAAACGGAACTGTGGCACTAAGGATTCTGTAGCCCTGAAATAGGCAAACATCATACTGAGCAGGTACTGAGCAAAGGGAAATCACCAACAGCTCCATGAAGAGAAGACAATGAAATTGAAATAACAATGCTAAAGGTCTGGCGAAGGCATAAAGGCTAAAATTGTCCCGGATATGGTTATGGTCACTTTTGAAGGGCTATCCAAAAAAACTATTATTAGTATCACTTATTGAACGATAGAAGCAACTATTTGATTGGATACTGAAGTGCAAAGAAAAAAGTATAGGAGCCCCTGGAATGGTATTTGATCCGATAATGTTGGGTAAGATACTGAAAATAGAGGGAGGTGAAACAATCCAGTCTTACCTTGTTGCATTTAATTTATTCACAAATCATTAATATTAAGAAATAATCCACAAATTACCTCTTTGAGAATAGAGAAAACATGTAATCCTTTACATTATACAAGTGCATATCAAAAGTTCTGGTGCAAAAAAAAAAGTTCTGGTGCATGTCAGGTATTAGACCAATGTGGACAAATATTGATCATATGGAAAGATTATTATAATCAATCAATAACAGAAATATAACACTTATATAAAGCAGAAGGATTTAAAAGAAGAAAGCAAAAAATCGCATTGAATATCATTTTGCCACAGCAAAACTACTTCAGCAATTTAATTTACAGGTTATCTAATAGGCTTGCTCTGAAATATTTTGGCTTTTTCTTATTTGTCTGTTTGTTTGTTTTGAAACAGGATGTTGCTTTATAGTTCAGGCTGGCCCTGAGCTCACTATGTAGTCCAGGCAAGCCTTGAACTGAGGAATCCTCCTGCCTCTGCCTCCCGAGTGCTAGGATTATAGGTGTGAGCCACCACGCCTGGCATTGTGCTATGTGGTACTTATTGCTGGTGGACATGAGTCACCATGCCAAGCATTGCCACATGTGGCTACCAAGGATCAAACTAGGGACCTTGCACTTGCTGAGCAGGCACTAGAACCACTGAGTGAAATCTCCAGCCCATGAATATCCTGTTTTTGCCCTTTTAAAAATAATTTATTTGTTTAGTCATATCAAATCACAACATCTTTTCATCATAACATAAAAATCTGTATCTTGTTGTTAATGACTGGGTTGTATTCATTGCTCATGTATCTTGTTTCCTACTCCAAATTTAGTTACAATAAGGAGTAGAATATGATATATAACTTTATGTGACACCTTTTTATACTTGGCACATTTGAGAAATTATAAATTCTTAACATTATGTCATAGTATGTCATCTGTATTATTTCTCAATCCACAGTGAGATTTATTCTGTTAAAAAAAAACCCTAGACTACATCTGTCTTTTGCCCAAAATTCTCCATTGATTTTTTTTTATTATTATTTACAACAAAAATACTTAGTGTCATAGAATGTCCAGTACCATCTTGCATGAAATAGAGACCATTTTCAAAGCGGTTATGGTGCAGTTTAGGGTGATTCACTGGTGAAACACTCACTCCAGGTTGGGAATATCCATCCTATGATCGGTGTCAGTGCCTCACGCTTCACGGGGTTTCTCAGTTCGACCCTCTGGGTGTGTCTGTGTTGCTCTCTCCGGTACCTCAGTCAACCTTACACCCTCTGTGTTCTGAGTCCTCTGGTTTAATAATATCCGGACTTATCCTATTGCCCGTCAACTTGTTTGCCTCACAGTGATGCCAGAAATGGGGCCTAAGAGTTTATTTCTGACCTAGATATGCTAATGTAGCTAGTGAGTGTGAGGAACTTGGCCTGAACTTCCCTCTCTTCATATTAAATCCCTGTGATGTTTTCACCAATGCTGAGCACGTAGATCTGGCACAGGATTGAAAGCCAACTTTCCATGAGATATTTTAACATCTAGACCCAAAAGCTGGTGTGAAAAGTTAGAAGAATCCGGCCTTTAACATCAACCTTATCAGTAAAATCAAAGTGAGTTTTTGAAATTTCTCTCTGCTCAATTCCTGTTTTGCAAATGACTAGGAACTCAGGAAAAAAAAAAAAAGCAAAACAAAAATCACCTAGAAACAAGCACACAAACCAAATTTCTTTGCTGATGGTCCTAAACTTTAATACTGGATGTATTAATGCACAGAGCTCCTTAGTACGTCTGGGTTGGAAATGAAGTCATGTTGCCTCCAAATAATCAAAGCTGTCGCTCATTTTACACATGGCTTTTGTTCACACCAGTCCTCTCTGTGGCCCCAGAGACAGCTCCCTGCTGTGGTTTCACCACCGCCCTGACCATTCGCCCCTGGGTGCCCTCTCCAGAAGGTCTTCCCATCGTCCAAGGTCAGTGCCCGGCAGCGAGTCCTCCCTGGCCCGGAGTATGGGTGGCCCAAAGGAGTGGCAGCTCAGCTTGTAAAAAAGAAAACAAGAAGCATCCAGACTTCACAAATGAATATTTAAGCCCAATTTACTGTCCTACCAAGGGGTAATTGAAATTGTTTGCATTGGAAACAATTTGCATGACCTAAATGCGTAATTTAGACACTTTGTGCTATGGGATTATAGTCTATAAATTTACTTATGTCTTGCCTCATTCCAAGAGAGGTGGTTTAGTAATTTACCTTAATTTATGCTATGAAGCTATAAATCAATGAAGAAAATAGTAAATAGAAATAAATGATATGAAGTGTAATATTTGGGTAAAGGATGTACTTAACAGTGCATAGAGTTCAGAAGGTTTTACACTTGAGCTGAAAATTTTGTTTTGAACTGCTTACACCCAAGCCAAAGTATGTGATAAGTTTAGCTGTACAATTTGGTTTGCATTTATAAAAAGAAAGAGAGAAAAGTTGAAAAGAAACTCCACAGCTTTTCCTAGCACTGAGAACAGAAGATAACTTTTTCATGGATCATGTTAGGATGAGAAAAATATTTTGTTTAAAACATCCTTGGTGGATAGTGGAAAAAAGTGAAAGGCAAATGTTGTCATGAATTTGTGGAAGTCTAAAAAGCTAAGTGTTAGACTTTAAAAAAGAGTCTCTCCTTCGAAAAATTATACAGCTTTCAGTATGCCACATATTTGCTCAAATTCACTAGAAGCAAAATTAAATGAATGAGCATTTGCGAATGGATATATTTCAGAACGAAGTTGTGTTTCTCAAGCCACTGCCCAAACCAGCAGCATCACTCAGTGACTGTCTGAGTCTCTTTCGAACTTTAGTTCACCAAGAAACACCTCTGCTCCTTCCCGAGTGGAGTGATAAGATATTATATGAAGTTTGGATCCAAAAAAGACTAATGCAAAAATTCGTAAAATTTACTGATGACAAAAAGCAGAATGTTGAATCTTGACAGGTCACTGATAAATCAAATAAAGGAATTGTAAGTTTCCACTAGATTAAAAGAAAAACAAGAGATGATTTCTCATATCTGAAGGTCACACTGTGAAAAAACATTGCCAAATGGCAAAAGATGGCAGTGTTCTTTGATAGCTTTTCATTTATTTTTAAAATACTTTCTGAGTAGATTTTGAATGAGAAAATGTTGGTTATTACTGTACAGAATGTTGAATTTTGACTTTTTCAGTTACTGACTTCAACCCAAAGGAAAAAAAAATAGCATTCATATTTTCACTAGGTGCTCTTTTTGTAGGAAAATGAAAAAAAAACTTCACTCTTTGAGACAAAAATAATTTTGACACCACTAGATGTTACACTGAATAAATACCAATTTACTTATGATGGGCAAAACACTTTTATTATAATCAAAGCATGTTCCCTTAATTGTAAGCAAAATGTTTAAGCTACTTAGCTTGTTCGTGTCTCTTCCCCTGGCCTTTGGTCCTTCTAAGGTTCTTTAACAAGCCAAAGAAAGAATTTGACCTATTAGGAGTAACACACCTTCATTACTGCCAGCCTGTTCTCTCATCTTGAAAAATAGCCTCAACGTGCTTTAAGATACACATATTACACCGTTAGGAAGGAGGAAGGTGCAGGCAAAATGAGACAATATAAAATAGTTGTATATGCTCAAAATGAAACGATGGGTGAGATGATGACAGGAAAGATTAGAAATTCCATTTGCAACCGGAGAAGAAAATGCATGATTTTCTGGAAAGGCAGAAAAGGAAACACTCAATTAAGTTAAAAAAAATCACCCTTTCAGTGGGGAAAGCCTTATCCTTTTTACAAAGAACTGAAGCATGGTGTATCACCTGCTTTCCCAGTAATGGTTCTGGTTTCCTGACTTTCAGAGTTTTAAATGTCAGGTGGTGGTTTTGTGATGTTGAATACTGCAATTCTACTGTTTCTTTTAATATCAAACAGTATGAATTAGAAATTTCACTGGATAATGATTAGACAAAACACTTAACATAGATCAAGAATGAGAGGAAATGCCCATATTACTTACTATCTTGTGGTTCATTCAATAAGATCTCAATGGTTTTATTTTTAACAATACCAAATAGAAGTAACTTGGATGCTATTTGTATTTGACAGATTTTGATTTAGTGATTTTTTTTTATCATGTGGGTATAGAAGCTTTAGAGGAAGTCATTTATGTGGCCAAAAAGCCAAAAGTTAATGCAAAATACTACTGAGTTTTAAAAGATAATCTAAAAGTACCAAGCTTTTACAGCAAATACTTTAGAAACTGTTGAAAACTTTACTCTTTTCTTCAAATATTCTAAATAACTGCTAAATAAAAATATCTAATATTTTGTCTGTTCTCTGGAAATACACTCTTTTGGGTACTATCTCTCTTATTTGCCCTAGGGTTGCTTGTTCCTGAGAGAGATATCATCAGGACTTCAATTCTTGGCAGTGTATACAACTGAATGGCTTCTAAGTCAGGTAACATTTCCTAGTTATCAATGACAGTAGCCTCCTTTTCCTTGAATATATTTATTTATATTTTATTGAATGATAAACATTGTAGAAGTTTTATAAAATACCATAAAGTCTTTTACTGTATGTCCATGAGTCAGGTCCTATGTCCTGATTTTTCATTTTAAGTATATGTGCTTTTCAAACCTATGTACCTAACCCAAAGTGTTCAACATAAGAAGTGTCCAAGCTGGGGTTTCAGTTAAGAAGCCTAATTTCAAGTCTACTCTTTAATCTAAGCGAGATAAATATAAGGTACTATCTAACACTGATAATCAATGAAAAATGAAAAAATTTATTATATTGGATGGTCACAATCCCCCAGCCTTAAGGCATTTCCCTACATAAAACATAGGACAATAGTCATAGAATGTGTATGTGGATATCCACTTCTTCAGAAGAAAAAAAAGAAAAAGTATCTAGTCCAATTGTATTCGATTACTTTACCTTTAGCTTTCAGATAACTTATTTCCACTTCATGTGGAAGTGAAGGAAACATAGGGCAATAATATTTTAGCCAAAAAGGTACATTTTATTGAAATCTAGGGATTTATTTCCTTCAATAATATATAATACAGACCTCTTTCAAATGAAATCATATGTTCCTAATTATTCTCTGTACAAAGAATAGGTAAGACAAAGGAAATGATGAAGTGGAAGGCAGAAAATCCCACTCTAACCAGACCCATCGTGAAGACGTTGGGTGCTGCTTAACAGTAGAATCTCAGAGCCATCATTTGGTAGGAAAGAAGAGAAGCATTCAAGCTCCAGGAGACCTTTGAACCCTTTTCTATAATGCACGTCTTTGCTTATGTCTCCAAACAAGATAATCCAAAGATTAGAATATTCAGAATATTTGCTTTCTAGTTATCAGAATAATTTCCTCTACCTATTCAATGCTCAATGTTTATTCTTTTTTTTTTAAATCAAGCAAAATAAACTTGGAAAAACAGAAAAAAAGAGTAAGATAACTATGCAAAATCTCATCGGTGCTTCACATCCTGATTCTGTACTACGCTACTGCAAACAGGAGTTGTATGATTTGCACGGGGAAATAAGACTCATTTTTCTCCTCCCGGCTTCATCAAACGCTAGGGTTAACCTCAGACAGCCTCTCCCTGAACTTCCCTAATGATATCCTCGTGGATTGAAATAGAATTTTGCCTAAATAAATTTACTTTTGATCAAGTAGAAAGTTACAGACCCTCTCTTTCCTGAACAAGCGTCTTGATACAATTCGGACCCTCGCAGCCAAGTTGACCTTTCTAACAGAAGTAAATATTCGTAGCGCCTGCAGCTTACCCCAGGCAGAAGTTACTCCAATTTTTCTAAATACATTTTCTTACTCTTTCGAAAATGTATTGCATTATTAAATGTTTTCCACTTATTGAAGTGGGAGAGCAAGTCCCGTTTCCTCTGTCCATTCTGCCGTGTGCATCGTCCGTTCTGCGGATCTGCCCCTGTTATCCGCTCCGCTCCCGTCATTCGCCCTCTGCCCTCTCGCGCCCTGCGCCGCCCTCGCTGTCAGTTCTGCTCAGAAGACGCTCCTTCCCCTCCCAGCGCCGCCGCCTCCTGCAGCGGTCAGGGCGAGCTCCCGTCGTCCTCTGGGCGCTTCCTCCGGGGCGCTCAGCGCAGGCCAGGAGGGGCGGGGCAGCCCTGAACGACGGAATGAGATAAGTGACCCCTGCCAGTGCTGCGTGCCTGCAAGCAGAATTCAGTGAAGGAAGTCACTCCTAATCCGAGTTGGACTAATAAAATTCATTGAGGAATATACACACACACACACACACACACACACACACACATATAAAATTTCAGTATACAGAATCAGCAAAGTCATTCTTCTATGCTATTTTCCAATAATAAATATATTCTACAGTAGCAGAGTTTATAATAATATCACATATATTTCACTTCTCTCTTTATGTATGTGTGTGTGTATATATATATATATATATATATATATATCCAATATCACAACTTTCCAATAAAAAGTCACCAGACTGAAGTAATATTGCCAGTGAATTATATCCCACATCAATGCAATAAACAGCATTAGCCTAAATGATTTCTTCCACACTACAGAAACACAGAGATGCCATATCTCACCCTTGTGAAGTTTGTATAATTCCCGGAGACACAGATGACTGTAGCACTAACTCAGGAGGCACACTGGGTGATCCTGAGCTAGTAGAAGCGCCGTGTGCTGTGCAGGGTGAGACAATATTGCAAGTGAAGACAATGCACCAGCACATACACACACCGTGCGTCCTACTTTATGATGGGGATGAGTCCAAGAAACACGGGAGGCAATCTATATATCCCGGTCATCAACGCCAAGACATTGTGAATAATAAAGTGCATAACATACCGTTTTGTTATGACCCAAAGAAAATAATAAAGCCTTCAGTATGCGCTCATAAAAATAAACGGGTAAGTGCATTTATTACAGAGGAAGAGAAGTATAACAGAATAACAATTTTAGCACACAGGATTCTCCGCTCTTTCCTTGTGGGCTGCACAAAGTCACTTTCTCCCAAGAAGTATTGTACCCCAAAGGAGAGGAGAGCAACTGTCCAGCGAGGAAACTTCAATAACGTTATCTCTCTCAGGTGACTGTGGTAAGTAACGTCCACGGTGTAAGCCTTGTGGACAGGGCTCACCACGTATATGATCCTAATGTACTTCCCTTCGGTAAGCTTCCTTCACGAGCACATAATCTCTGCTAAATTCGGGGGAAAATGTCAGACACGGCTCCAAGATAAGCAAACTCTCCACAGCCACTAATCAGTATTCTCTACAAAGCGTCAAGGTAAGTACAAAAGGAAAGTCTGATGAGCTATGATAGTCTAAGAGAGACACTGAAGCAGAGAAAGAATATTAGGGAAAATTAAGGAGCTCAATAAACCGTAAAACTTAGTTAAAAATCATCCACCAATCTTGTTTTAATAATTGTAACAAATGCACCATTTGATGTAATACGTTAATAATGCGGAAAGCATGGTAGAGTACAGAAATTCTTATTATCATCTTTAATTTTAAATTTTATGACTTCCACTGCTTATCTCACATGCCTGATATAACAGCTGTGATTGGCCTATTTCCACATGCAGCAATCTCCTCTGTCTTTTGACTGTCCTTCACATGCATACACAGGCCTAAGAAGAAACACACACTTTAAAATAAGTAAGATCTTTTATTTTGTACTCAGGAAAAAGCTGTTTTCATATGAGCATGGGGAATGATGAGCACAAGGGAAGAGGTAAGTAATCATTTGATGTTTCTCTAGTGAGGCCCAAGGTCAGCTGGGTTAAAGGGCCCCAGGCTTATCTAAATTGCCCCAGGACTTCTGAAAAGTCTGGAGCATTAGCAGAATTGCTTTAAAATTTAAGTAACTACATTCAACCCTCCATCCAACCCCTTCAACAACAGATAAACCTGCTCTGGGAAACTTGGAAAGCATGTAGAAATAGTTCTATTGGAATATACAATTCCAGGAATTCCATTCATAAAGTTTTTCCTCTTAGTATCAGACTAGGGCCAGTATGAAAAAAAAAAATCATAGAGATGAGAAAGACAGATACGCACTGAAATTTTACTTTAGCAATTCTCTAAAATACTTGAGCAAGGGAGAAAAGTCCATACCTCAGAGTAAAAAGCACTTTCTGAGTGTTATACAATAATACTGACCTAGAAGGGTGTGTGTGTAGGAACAGCTTCGTAAGAATTAGGAAGGGACAGGAGGCAGAGGCAGGAGGATTGCTGAGTTCGCGGCGGCTTGCCTGGGCACCATAGTGAGCTCAGGGCCAGCCTGAACTACAACGCGAAACCCTGTCTCCAAAAAGCAAAAAAAAAAAAAAAAAAAAAAAAAGAATTAGGAAGGGATTCAGCAGCAGGATGTTGATCAGTGAGAGATATTTGCTTCCAGGTTCATGTGAAAATCCCTCGCATTTCAACATAAAATGGGCGGTGCCAGATCACTCTTCCTTAGACACAGTGCAGATTGTCTTTCTTTGTTTTTCCATCAGTCTGAAAATGACTTCCACTTCGTCTAGGAAATCCTCTGACTGCTCCTCTTGAATTCCTGCTTTTCAGCTGCCCTCACTTTTAAGAGGACTTGAAAACACTTTCTCACTTTTGTGGCAAGTTCTAATGTGAAACTGCGTCATAAAGGAGGAAACGTCCAGACGGAGCATCCGGCCTTCGGGCACTCCGTGCATCGCAGAGGAATTGTGTCGGGCGGCGTGCAAAGTACATCATCTAATGAATATTTGAATGAAACAATCTTTATCTTTATATTTTAACTTATTAAGATCTTTTTCTAAAATTAGATGATAAGCCCATTTTATAATTAAATAAGAAAATGTACATGTCTCTTTAAAGACAATAGCTGTCTGCATAGGGACATACATATGTATAATTAGGTTGAAATGCTATTATCAGTAATTACGTTTTACTCATAAAGTGACACAGTACACGTGTGTGCATGTGTGTGCTAAGTGCAGGATGCAGGTTTGTATTGTTCTGCATTCTATAGATGCTAAGCTAAGGCTGCCTACATTAAGTGGCATGAAATCATCATGAGGAATACTGAAAAAAAAACACATAATAATGTCAAAAATTTAAGGTCCTTGAGGCCACATTATTAGTGTCCTAAGCAATATGCAGCTTTCCTGCTGTAATATATCCTCCTTTGCTTGCTCTTAGTTAATATGATTCATGCAATTTATAGTCATTTAAAAATCAAACATTTTTAACAGTGCCATCTCCAAACTATATATCTATCTTTTAAAGACATGCTCAATATTAATAGTAAGGCATAACAAATTATATTTTCAAGGTTTTGAATACCAAAATGAAAACAAATTTGCTTTTCATTTTTTCTGCTAGTGGAAAAATCTCTCCTATTTTATAAATTTTGTGTCACTATAGTAATGGAATGTTTAGGCAACAATTATCTGAATCTTCATTTTCTACATCATAAAAATGATGAAATTCCTAAAATGCATGAAAAATGAAGTTGATTTTTAAATACTATTTCTATACAGACACTAAAAAGTACAAATTGTCAATGTGTTTTTTAGGTTCCTTTTGCCAGTTCAACTGCCTCTCATTAGAAACAGTACAAAAATTTTGTTATGAATTTAAACAGCTTTATAGATTATCTGTATGTTGTTGACTTCAACTTGAGTTACTGCTGATCTGTAAGTACAAGAATTTATTAAGAAAATAGGACTTAGGAAATACTGTAGCTTGTTAAACATAAATCTTGGCTTCTGTTTATCCTGTAGGATTATCTGAAAGATGTTAAATTCTGTAATATTCTTTCTCAACAGCAGGTAGTAGTTATATTTCCTTTGTAAGTATGTCCCTCGTGTAATGCAAACTATCTTTGATCATTTATTCTTTAACGTACACTATTGTTCAGCCTAATCTTTGCATCCAAGCCTTCATGGCGGCATTTTGTCCTTGCTCACTGTGAAATTTTACCAGCATTCCTCACTAATCCAAATAATGTTCTTTAAAAGCACATTTCAGATCTAAACTCCGCCCTTCCTCATGAACTTGTGCCCCTTGTCATCCTCATGTGAGCACTGATTTCCAGTGAAGGACAGAAATTGTGATATTATTCTTAGTTTCAAAATAATTGTCTGTGAAGTTAATAGTAACTGCATGAAGTGATATCATTTAAAATTAAATTTAGAAAATAAAACAAAATGCAAATGATCACCCAGAATTACACCCTAAAGAGCTCAACTCTTTTTACTGGTTGAATACTAGCAAAATAATCTAAGAAAACCAGTTTCCTACAGGAGTCACTGATGTTGGTCCTGTATACCGCTGTTTTTCATCATCAAGATTGTGAGATGTTTTGAAAATAAGAAAGAAACAAGAATAAAAATTGAAATGTCTCATTTGTGCAATCCCTAAGCCATATAATTGATTCACTAGATTCATCTTCAAAACTTGGTGGAGTAGTTCGTAGATAAATGTGTCCTGGACTATGAACATTGTTGACGCACCTCACGGAAGAGTCAGAGGTTACAGTGTTGTCGAACATCATCCTGAATGACCAAAGTCTCTAGTAACAGACACAGCATGGAAATGATTTCCTACAACTTAGCAAGTAGGGGAAAAAATTCTCTTCCCCACCAATGCATTATCTGGAATTGAGTAAAAATTATCTTACCAGATTCACTAAGAAAAGTAAACACTTCACATGCAAAGGCAAGATCACGGAGACGTTAAGGGAGACAGCTCAGAATGTTCTTCCAGATATTAAAATACTACCACTTTACTAAGTCAGCATATAACCTTCCCTAAAACCAAAATGAAAATGACTTTTCACTTGGTTTTAAAATAAATATGAATCTGTGAACTTTCATGCCACACAGTTTTATATTATCAGCTTCTATAAAATGTAAGCGTATATAAAATACAATCATCGGATAATATTGACTTTTTGTATAAAAGTTTATCTCCAGGATGGTATTTGAGGCAGTTATCCCTTAATTTGTTAACTTGTTCTAAAAATGCTACTGCCTTTCATTTGGTGCTTCTGTTCTCAGTCTTGAGTACTTGAGTACACAGAACGGGGAGCCCAAGATGAGGACGGAGAGAGACAGAGACAAAGGGACAGAGAGCTAAAGGGAGGATTTACTTTATAGCGCTTGTGTTCTTCTTTTTTTTTTTTTTTTTTTCAAAATAAACCTGGTGGGGAGAAAGAAGAAGCTGTTTCAGTTTGGGGGGGGGGTAAGAAAAATCTCATGAGTAAATCATTGTAACCTTGGCTCAAAAGATTATGTATGTAATTTTATATAGAACATCACAGCTCGTCAGTAAGACTGTAGTAAATAGAGTTTAGAAACTGAACACAGATTGTGAAATTTATAAAATGAGCACCGATTGCCAAGCTGGGGAAGTGAGGCGTCAGGGGTCTGTCGAGGACCGATCGGTGCTGTGATCAGAGCGCTCATCTCCCGGGGAAGAGAGAGGCGCGTAAGATAGATGATTCAGGGCACAGAAAACGCTTAGTACATACAACTCGGTCGTTCCTCTTTATCTGTTTTCAGTGTATCTATGTTATAAATATTCAAAATTTAATTTCTTTCTTAAACATAAGCTTAATCATTCGATTCGGTTGAAGAAAACACCACAGGGGCCTTAGAGAAATCTTGACTGAATCCTCATAATGAACGCTTAGGGAAATGAGACAAAGAAAGGAGCAGTATAGGGATCGGAGAGAAGGAATGGGAAGCGAGCAGAGGGACGTGGAGGTGGGTACTTTGGAGAAAGGAAAGTAATAGGCTAAGAGAAAATATAATGTTCCAAAGAAACATTCTGCAGAGTGTGAAGAATGAAGAAAAACACAGTTCATGGATAAAAGTAATTAGAAATATTCTCATGGAAATTGAAGTCTTTCTATAAAGCTGAAATAGAAGGTTTCTGAAATATGTGTTTGTTCTCACTGTGCCTAACTGTTCAAAGGGTGAGACAATGGATCTTTATCCCTAGCAGTGTGAAATTCAGAGTAAATAAAAGGAAGGTAAGCTGGAGGGGGTGCAGTGATCTGAGACCCTGTGGTGCAGGAAAGTGTTTTGTCTTATCCTGTGTGGATGCCTGGGTTATTTCTACTTCTGTCCGCTTAACAATTTGCAGAATAAACAATAACATTGGGGGAAAATGCACAAAGCACAGAAAAGCAGCCTATATATTGAAGTCACAGGAAATGCAAACTTGATGCCCTCAAGGAATTAGAGATGCAAAATCATCCAGTCAGTAGCTCACAGTGGATAAATGTGGCATATGAGTGGCTGTACTGGCCTCTTCTGAGCTAAGGAAAAGGACACAGAACACAATTCCTAGTAGAACCCAGAGGCCAGTCAAATTCTGGAGAGTGAATGTCTCCATCTCTTCTTGATCTTCAGTACCTCAGGCAGGTCTCATCAGTATGTGCAGCACTTTCTTTCAGCCTGAGAAAGGCATACTCTATCAGAATGTGAAAGTTCAAAATGAATCGTTTCTTGTACAAAATCATGATTGTGTGCCATTGATTTATAAAATATTATGGACGATAAGTATGAAACGCACAATGATCATGGGGAATAAGCTCCTAATTTTAAGTTTTTCTGTAAGTAATTATATTCTTAGCTTAAAATGGGAAAGAATATTTTGAGCTACTAAAATGATGATGGAATATCTAGATACACATGAGAAATGCGTAATTCTTTTTATCCTATCATTGCTTTTAAATAACTCTCATTTATTATTTTATTCTAAATTATCTTGAGTCTCAAAATTAAATACTTTTAAGGGAGCTAATGATGCGATTAGCCTAATTAAATTATTTTAAAAGATCTACTGTTTAAATATTGGGGTCATATTATTTACTTACTTATTGACTTATGAACTCATTTAATCTCCGTGACTGCCAAAGAAAATGTATTTCCAAACTGACTATAACCAAAGTTTACACATCTCTTGAGTTATATGCAATTTGAACATTTTTTTTCTTTAATTAAAATCGCATTTTACTTCCTTTCTTTTCCTCTGAGTTGTAGAAACAAGTGTAAATGGTAAATTTCAAGAGAACAGACACACTTGCCCATATTTCTGGCTGATCAAGAAGCAGAAAATGCAGGAAATCTAATGAGAAAGCTTATTATTATGATTTGCACAGCTCGGCTTTTGCATAATCAAGCATGTCAATGCGCTCACACATTTGCAAATGCCTCTTAGAACCACATCTGAATCTTTTTAATGTTTCCCTATTACCATTGCTTTTGCTGCCCTCTCAGGAAGCCATCATCCATGACCCCAATTTTCAAAATGGGCCAGCGAAAAACAAAGACTAGATGTGTTTCCTAATCCTATCAAACCCTTTCTTTTTTAAAAGCAGAATGGAAACAGGTGGTGTGCTCAATTTTTAAAGGAGGCAAATTAGGAACAGTCATCAGAATATGGCTGTGATTATCTAGGTGGAATTGTTCACATGAAAATTGGTAGAATTGTGGGAGAAGCTATCTCATATTCAAGTGATTCTTGTTGGGATCTGCAGTGTTTTCTAGGTCCCTCCATATCATGCAATGCTTTTGCTAATGTTATAGGAACATATGTATCTGTTTGTCCGTGTGGTAGAGTCGGTCATACATATGTATGAAGGAGGGTGTCATGCCAAGGAAACAGCCTCTACTTCCTCCCCACAGAACTGATGTGAATAATGAACACAACTCCTTCGCTTTCTAACCCTTTGTCATTCCTTTACCCAAGGCAGATTAAAACATGGGCAAATGAGGAGGCATTGTTAGATTCAGTGTATCAATAGGGTTCAGAAATACTTTAAAATTCAGACCCTGTAATTAAAGAAAACTGTACGTTTACCATTTTTAAAAACTGTCTCTTATTATTCATATTTTAATCATTACATTCTTACTGTGCTTATTGACACAGGAAACAATACTAAAAATAAAATATGAAATATTATATCTCCCAACCACTTAGCTATATGTTATGCTAAGTTCTCATTCCTTTTTTTTTTAAACAGTGTGTCACTATGTATTTCATACTGGCCTTCAACTCATAGCTGTCCTCCTGCCTCAGCCTCTCAAGTGCTGGGATTACACATGTGCACAAGCACATCTGGATGACATGATTTTTTTTTTTTTTTTGAGACAGGGTCTCGCTTTGCAGTTCAGGCTGGCCCTCAGCTCACTAGGAAGCCAAGGCTAGCCTCGAACTCAGGAATCCTCCTGCTTCTGCCTCCTGAGTGCTGGGATTATAGGCGTGAGCCACCAGGCCTGGCATTTGGACAACATGATTTTGAAAGTGAAAAAAATCCTAGCTCCATAGAAGTAGGGGAGATGAAGCCTAAAAATGCCTCTCAGGAATTTTACTTAATGGCAAACTTCAGATGAGACAATGTCATGGGGAGAAAAACCCCTTGAAGATTGAGGTTGCGTCAACCTTCAGATGTAATAAAGCATTCAGGTAGTTTAATGATTTTCATCAATCTAGTACTTTTAGGTTTAATTTTGATATTGAATTAACATATTAGACTTTAAAAATTATTCCAGTGTCCTTAAGAAAAGAAAGACCCAAAGTTTGCTTGCCATCCACTTCATAATGGACAATCAAACACCGCAATCAATACCTCGGAACCGCTGACCTAGAGGAAAATCACTCTGCATTCTGAACATGAAATCCAAACACACATATGCTTCAGATCTGTACTAAAGCATTGCTATGGGCCAGTGACAGTACACAAATCACAAATATTAGTCTGTGTCTGAAGTGAATAATGTAAAAATATTAGGAAGATGATCCTTGCAAATGTTATTTTTCACTATGCGTTACTTATTTTCAGAAAAAAAAATAAATATAATTATGGTGGGCTGAAGTTGGAGGAAACATGAGTAAATGATGTTCTGCATAAATGACAGAAGGCTATCAAAAGTAAAATAATATTTCTGGGGATGTTAAATAACACAGCTTATGTTAGTAATCAATATATAAAAAAGCGAGAAATTTAGCTTTATATAAAGTGATCAAAATTATGTGAAGAGTTAAAAAGTCTATCCTTAGCCAGGTGTGGTGGCTCATGCCTGTAATCCCAGCACTTGGGGGGCAGAGACAGGAGGATTGCTGAGTTTGAGGCTTGGCTGGACTACATGGTGAGCTCAGGGCCAGCCTGGACTACAAAGTGAGACCCTGTCTCAAAAAAAAAAAAAAGTCTATCCTTATATATCTAGATAAATACACTTAATAATAAATTAGAAATTGAAATATTCTGATAATTATAGTTAGTGCTCATAAAAGAATGCAGAAAGTTTTTCAGTAAACAAATATGATAGCTTAAAATCAATCAGCTGAACTCTATTGAAAACAGTAGTGCAATCTAGCTTGATAAGTTTAAGTGGTTTTATTCTTAACATGTGCTAAAGTCACAATTATAACAAAAATATCTGCATTTTCCCAAGCTTTTTTTGTTGTTGTTGTTTTTAACAGGGATGAGGGATTGAACTCAGGCCCCTGTGCTTCCAAGGTAGGCGCGGTACCACTTAAGCTAATTCCCTGTTCTTAGTACCTGCATTTTCAAATCTTTTGGAGTATTTTATCAGACTATTCATCGAAAGCTACTCAATCAAAAATTCTGTCCCTCATTTCTCTCTTATTTCCAGCTTGATTTTAAGGTAATTTCCTTTGCAAAAGCAAAAAGATAATTTTAAAAATCTAAGCAAGGGATCACTGATATATCACATGAAACTTCTGAAAACTAACACATCCAACAATAAAGGAAGTTCATATCTTATTACACAACACACTTAATGCTCAGATTTTTAAAAAGAATGTAAAATTAAGAGCAGCCATAGTTTTGTTATAGTTAATTCCCTATTAATTATTTAAATTTTATTTTAAAATGAAAGTGTGTGCCTAAACACAAGAATAACTTCAGAAGAATATCTGTGTTACTTCTACGTATCTTGCATGAAATAATATCGGAGCTGAGTTAGACTAGATAATGAAAGGTGGAAAACTGAATTAGATTTACCACTGGAAAATACTGATGATTAAAGACTAGAACATTATTTCCATCTTACATTAAGATAGAAATGAAAATGCAAGGTTAAAAATATTAGGTCCTCTACAACACCACCAACAATGTGAAAAATGTTTACTTGGTCATAAGAACCAATGATATAGCTGCTCATCAAGTTTCTTCTCAGCTTTAATTATCCTGAATACAAGAAATGATCTTCCAAACTTGGCAGTAAACAAGGGATAATTCTCCAACTCCAGGAATCCAAAACCACACGCTAGCTGATGCCCTTGTCTGACACTCAGCAAGACCAAACCAGTGTCTAAACCATTGGTTGGGAATTGACATAGAAAAGGTGTTGTCAGAGAGTAGAGAAGAAGAAGTCTAATTTGAAATTGGAATTGCAATGTTCCTCTTCACTTGGTCCCTGATCATAATATCATGTTTTCCCAGAATATCTGTAGGAAAATACAACAGAATCTCTTTGTTTAGTAAAATTCACAGCACTCTGAGTGAAATGCCAGATCAATTATGGAATCTTGACATTATTAGACATTACTATAATACCTACGTATTTTGAAAATATTTTTCTATGCACATACAACCTGACACACACACACAAATATGAAGAACATATGACTTCCTTCCAGGTGTTTATACCAGATAAAAACAAAAACCATATGACTGTTTTCGCTGCTTGATACAAGGGTTGATAATGATAGTGACACACCATTATATCAACAATAAACTGGGGTCCTAACTAATGGTTGGGGAAGAATAAACAAATGATAAGGAAGAAAAGACACCTTTGTATAGAATCTGTAAAGTAGGATAAATCTCATAAGAAACTCCGGAGGAGTAGAAATGCACGAAAGAAAATGGGACCAGTCATTCTAGATGAACGGCCTGTGGTCCTCTTCTTCCTGTTATTATTGCAAAGGTCGTATGGTGAAAAGTGCCAGAAAATGAGATTTAGCCCCAAATGGAGGCTTTTTGGTGATGTCAGTAGAAAGGGGAGAAATAATCTACCTGACAGATGGGGAGATGTTAAATTAGGCACACAGGGAGGAGAGGAGGGCTGACTTTTAAAGATAACATACCACCCGCCCCCACGGAACTTCCACTACTTACAAGTGCTTCCCCTAAAGCAAAATCATCCTCTTAACTGGGATGAATCAACACAGTCTTTAGGACAATGTATATTTCTAGATAGAGCTAAAATTATTGAATGCTGGCTTCCGACAGAAGCAGGCCTGAAGGAGCAGTGGGGTAGGAACACTTTGTCTGGTGGGAAGTAAAAAGAAGCTTTGGTAGGAGGCAAATAATGTGGAATAATAGTCTACCATGCCTTTTGGCATTAAACTTCCATTATACGGCATTTGGGGGACAAACTGAATCCACAAAGCACCGAATCACCTGCCCCGTCTTCTTAGAAGCTGCCGGCCCACCTTGTGGATTTCAGATTCCCCAGGCTCTCTAGTCGCAAAAGCAAATTGCTTTTTAAAAAATCTATTTCTTGGGCCGGAGATTTAGCTCAGTGGTTCCTGTGCCTGCCT
>PVIC010002096.1:0-61493 GCA_004025085.1 Thryonomys swinderianus | reverse complement strand
ATAAAAATTCAGGACCCAAAAGAAGTGTAAAATTAAGGTGGGGCTTGTTTACTTTTTTCCCCTGAAAGTACAAAAGAGTTTAATTCATTCCATTTTGTGTAAAAGTAACATATGTTGAAACTTAATTCAGCAGGTTACTTTCCAAGTAGAGCACTCACTGTCTTTGTACATCCACTGTTTCATAAAAGCACTTTCCACATAATTTATTTCCATTGTTGAATTTACATATTCATGTGTTACATATGATGTTATGAATTATAATGTATATTATATAAAATATACAATTCAAATAGTTTAATTAAATTGTCTTCCTTAAAATAATTATACTACAATCTGCTTAAAACCAAATAAATATTTAAGTTTGTTAGTTTTTGTTGCCATAATATTTTATAGTGGAATAATTATGATTTATGCTTCCTAGAACACATTTGCAGCCTGACAGTAAAATCAAAAATCTGCCTGTGTAAAATAAAGACTGTCCTTTTGCCTGGCTCTGTTCAAGCCCTTCAATATGCACCTCAATAAATATTGGGTGATGTATGTGTATGTGATCAGTTAGGGACAATACATAGCTTTCTTTAAAGGAAAAGAATTGCTCGATTTCACCATATACTTTTTCTTATTTCTAGCACTCAATAAAAGAATGTTTTTTAAATTTACCTATTGAAATGAGAATCACCGCTTGTATGGTTTAGCTGGTAATATAAGAGGATATTACTTTAATGGAGCTTTGCTAATGTATTGATTTTGCCAAAAAATAAGATAACTGTATAGTTTCCGAGTTCAAATCTATAGAAAGTTCGAAGGCAGCTCTCTGTTGCTGCGGTCTAGGCTACAGGAATACCCCACTGCTCACTCTGCCGCCCACTAATTGTTATGGAGGAAGTGAGTAATCTCCAGATGTCTTCCTCAGATGGACATTATGGGAAACAAAAGGAAGTTTTTATCTTGACAATAAATGAAATAAATTTCTGTTCTACTCCATACGCTATTATAAAAAAATTATCAACAGTTGTAGAAGTTAATGTTTTTTTGTGGCTCACACAACAACCATATCCACTCTCTTGGGCATATGCACTGCCTTTTTCCTTCATTCACAAAGCTCCCTTCAGCAACTAAACCAAGAATCTTAGTAGACCCACTTTACCAATCAGAAAAATAATTACATTTCCAAGCAGAATTGGACTTTTTCAGAGAATAATCCTGTCACTGAGCTGTGTTTCTAATATCAAACTTGCGGGTTGATTATTCCAATGGGTATCTTGGTTTTTTTTAATCATTCTTCCTCGAGGAGATTCCTAATCATTATAACCTATTCAGAGGGCTTATTTTAAATCTCTACTTTACCTTAATTTATTTAAAAATATTTTTAAGCATAAAAGTGAATGTTTTGTAGCCCATAAAACATAACCCTGAACCCACATTTAGGTGTGCACTTGGCTCTTGCAAGACAGTCTATTTTTGAGTACCGTGTTGGCTCTGTCTCCCTCTATTTGATTTAGCATCTGGTTTCCTTAATCCCTTGCTATCAGCTCAGCACTACAGAATATATTGCCTTCCTGTTGCCCACTCGCACTGCTATTCCTGGTGTCCACGACAAATGACCTTCAGGTACCGCTGCAGCGGCACAAAGGAGCTGCTGTCAGGATCCTCCAGTCTCCACGGTCATTGATACCCTTGGGACATGGTGTACTTATTATGAGAACAGAACATGAGTGGGTTTTTCTTTATTTGTTGGTTGATTTGTTTTAGATGTATTTATTTTTCGGTTCCTTGATTCCTCTGCCTTGGTGTTACTGGTTTTTATTTTCAAATTATTTTGTTTCAAGTTGATGGCAAAAAGAAGATCTCCCTTCCAAGGCGAATACTGAAAAGAGCTACCAGTTTAGAAGGTAGGTACACTCACACTGACTGCAAGATTTCGCAGTTTAAACTCCATCTGTTTACTGTTATAGTGAGCGTTGCTGTTCAGCGTGACTATCACACGTGTTTCTCTTCATTTTTCCCATGTCTTTTGCTTTATCTACCACCCTTATTTTATTTTTATTTTTATTTTATTTTATTATCTGTTGCAATTTACTTAACCAGCCTATCATTCCATTTCACTGTTGTCGCTTCATATTTGATTGGCTTGTTTTGTTCAATTCAAGCGAGATTGTTGTACTACTTAAAACATAGCACGAGTCATATTTGGGACCTTGCTCCTAATAATTTGGGATAACAGGAAAGATAGTTACAAAATTTAGAATGGAAGACAGAATTTTAAATTGTTTAGCTTTGAAAAATTCCAATGTATGGTGAAGTGTTGTGGGAAGGAGGCTTTGGAAGCATTTACTGACCTGGAGTTGGGGTATGTTAGAAGTGTCACCTGTGGAAAACTTTTAAAAAGTATACACAGAATCAAGAAAAATAATTCAATTAAGACACTGGCCCAAAAAATGGGCACCCAAAACAATAGAAAATGTGAAGGGAAAACTTTTCTCTTATGTGTTTGCACCAACTGAATTGCCAAAGCTGTTAGACGCTGTCTCATTCATTAAGGAGGCTCAGGCTGCTCCACGGCTGGCAGTGCCTTGCGCGGGGCAGCTTCATGCCAGCCCTGGGGGGGGGGCTGGCAGGTGACTCCAGCACTCGGGTGCTCTTAACTCTTCAGTGAGTATCTAGGTGGTTCCTCACTGTCCCGACAATATCAAAGAGGAATTATGCGGCACATGTGCCAAGGCATTCTTGACCGACTCCCATGAGAGTTCCAAATTTCATGATGCAAGAAACCGCAACAAAGTGAAAATTAACTTTACAGACCTAAAATAAGTCTTAATTTCCCCAAGGTCAGAACATCTCAGTTGACCCAAGTATTCCTAGAAAATAACGAACTTTTAGCAGAAACAGAATAGTAACACTCATAACCACACTGATAGATAAAAGCACTATCCATTTAATAAGATTTTTTGCATGCTTAACAGTGCCGGAAGTGATGCTAATGATGGAGACAGAGAAGTCTCAGCCCCAGACAGAATTGTGCCAACACTAACTAATATGTTAAATTACCTTACAATGGAAATTTAAGAGGCTTTAACCTTAAAAGCTTATATTTTATGCACATTAAAATAGGGACACCATGCAAAACTTCATCAAGTTGTTAAGGAGCCTCTATTTCTATCAGCATTTTGAGTCAATTCTCTCCTCCAAAGGACAAAGGAGAATGATGGGAAAAAATGTGACTGACGAGAAGTATTAAATCAGGCTTACAACTGTAGCTAATAGAGGTTCTCAAGTTCCATTAAATACACACAGAGACATCTCAGGAGTGGAAGAACTTAACAAGTACAGAAACGAAAGGAAGACAACTACCTGTATATTGGTAAAGTTCCAAGAATGTAAAAATGCAACTGTCATTTATATAACATCTGGGTAAGTTTATTGAAAGCATATGACAAAATAAGATCTGTGGGTTGTTTTTTCTCCACTAAGCAATTATTCTAGAAATAATTTGCAAACTACATGAGATTAAATCTCAGCAATCTATCATTCAGTTTTTGTTCTTTTAAAGCACTGAATGAACAAAAGTCTATCGTTAAAAATTTGGAATATTTCTCCTTACTTAAATGTGAACTTCTTTAAGAGGCAATTAGAGTGCACATCACAAGATCTTCTATGCAGATTCAACACTTATTGAAGTGGGAGATGATGGATTAAAATCATTATTTTATTTGAAGCACAAATAAAATATCTTCTAAACTATCTTAAGTGTCAAGAAAAGAAATAAAATACATTGATAGATCGTGGTTCAGTGGCATTTAACTGTTTGTATGAGTGAACGGTGTGAGATAGGAAAGCCTATGATATATATATATAATATATAAAATACATATATTATACATTATATATAAATATATATATATTATACATTATAAATATATATTATACATAATATATATAGATATATGTATAGCCTTACTATATGAAGTGAGAATATGAATTTAAAAATACAATGAAGGAATAATATAGCAAATCAACAATAACCAATATCCCAAAGCCCCTTACTTAAAGATATGAAGTTACTATGAAATTTTTGTGTAGAAGTGTACCATTTGTATTTCTTGAAGAAATTACTAAAACTGAAAGAAATTATGAAAACAAGAGAAAAAAATCCCCATCTCTCCTTCCACAGCCTCTTTATTCATTTCTCAAACAATTTGGTGTAAAAGAGAAGAAATCTATGAGACTTAGGTTGTAAGAGAGAGATTTGAACAAGTTTTGTTTTGAAGAAAAATGATAATACAAAATCCATGTGCTGAAGTGGATACTCTAAACGCTTTCTTTGAAATAGAATTTGAGATATGACGTATGAATTAGAATTTTTACCTGGAAAAAATAAATACGTATTAAGGGAGTAATTCAATTATGGTCAGGTCCAAGTAAACCACAACAAGCCTGCAATGCAGCTCTGGGAAGAAGGTGACAAACAAGGTCACATCCTCAAACACATGCGTGGAAACCTGAAGGTGAATCCCAGCCAGGGGGACTGAGGAGAGACAGGAGAGCATCGGTGAAGATTATATCCAATGTAAATTTGAAAATGAAATTTAAAAGAAACAATGAGAAAAAGCTCATACTACTTCATACTGACTCACACTGATGTTGATGTCAGCCTTAGAAGCTTAAAATAGTGGCCAGAGATTTAGCTCAGTGGTTCTGGCATCGGCCTAGCAAGCTCAAGGTCCCTGGTTCGAATCCCTGGTGGTAACCACATACAATAACACTGGGAATGGTGATTCACACCTACCAGCAATCACTACCACATACCACAGTGCCAGGCCTGGTTGCTCAAACCTGTAATCCCAGCACTCAGGAGGCAGAGGCAGGAGGACTGCTGAGTTAAAGGCTTGCCCGGGCCACATCTTGAGCTCAGGACCAGCCTGAACTACAAGGTGAGACCCTGTTTATTTATTTAGTTTAAAAACCATAGAATAATTAAAACATAACTATTTCTTTTGTGAGATGTGAAATTTGAATTTCATTTTCTCAACAATGGAGTTAGAAATAATTCTGAGATTTTTAAATCTGATAAGCAAATGACTACTAATCATATTATTATAGGTAGAAAAGCCAGCTAGACATATGTAGGCAGATAAACAGGACTGGCCCTTGGAAGGGAGCAAAAAAAGCCAACTTGGAGGTTAGTGTTGCTAGAGCAAAAGCCATCCCACCCATGTAGGATAAATAGTTGTAATTGATATTCCAAATAGACAGCCACCAGATATTCTAAACAAGGTGGGGTGGAGGGCTGAGACTTACCCACCTCCCCAGAAAAGAGTCAGAGTTAAAAATTCCTGTCTGATTGTTAATTCCCCACTGTACTCGTTGGTCAATTGTAACCCATCCACTTTTTAAAAAATCTTATTGGTAGCCCCCTATTGCAGACCTAACGCACCTCGTGGTTTTGCTCCATAAAAGCCCTGTAAAAAATGAGGTAGGGGGGTTATCCACTTTCTGGGCTCCCCCTTCTGTATCTTTTAAGGCAGAAGCTTTCTCTCTCAATAAAATTTTCCCACTCAAACCTCCGTCATTCCTAAAATTCATTCTTCGATTTTTAGAGAACATGAACTCACACTTCAGGTAGGGAGTTAGGCCTTAACTCTCCTGCATCAATATGATACGAAAAATATCATTAATAAAAGGCTAGATTGTCTGTCAGATTTAATAAATTCTCTGAATTGTAAAGAAAAATTAATCACCATTCAACCATTTGCATGCTTTCAAATCAAATGAGATAAAAATTGATTTTTCTTAATAACTAATCAATATATATCTTTATGTATGGCCTGCTAATGTTTCGATCTTTCAGTCATCTAATATCTAATTCAAACAGTAAGGATGAATTAATGACATATGAACAGACATAGATTTGAATATTATAATAAGACAATATTCCAGAATTTTAATTTGGTTAATATAAAATTGAAAAAATACTAGTATAATTTTATTAATATGATTATGTTCAATAAAATATTTACAAGAAAAACTTATTGGACTGGATTATTCTAAACATAAGAATATTTTGACTATTTTATTTAAAAATTTCCTTTTCCCTTGATTACCCACATATTTTTAGGGAACATTGTTGTGTGAAACGAGGATTAGTAGAGTTATTCAGTGTTTCCTTTTGGTAACTCATTTAGGAGAATATATGTATACAGGAAACAAAAAGTACACCCCAACAGCAATACAGGAAGTAAATTTTAATTAACAGAGAAGCAACACTGTTTCGAATATTTCTGGACCTTAATTTTACTAAAAAGAAAATCCAAGATAGTAGAAATGGAAGTGAATTTAAATCATTTGTGGAAAAATGAATGCACCTCTAGACCATGATATTAAGTAAAATAAATCAGACACACAAGTTCAGATATTCCATGGTTTCTTTTATACGAGAAACCTGAAATATAAGTACAGAACAGAAGGCAGATAATGGACAATAAGGCCTAAAGGAAAATAATTAGAGCAACAGGAACATTGTAAACTTCATGGGTACTCAACCTGAGGGTGGGGCTCCGGTCAGATATTTATAACACATATTCATCTCATTAAAACACTCAACTATGTGCTTGAATAGCAACGCTGTAGCTTTGGTTCTAGTCATGATTTGATTCAGCTTCTGCGCTTTGACAATAATTTTACCTCTTATCTAAGATCTTCCTTTCATTGGGTGTGCGTGTGGGGGCTTGGAACATTCTACATCACGAATTCGTACCTTTTTTCTCTTTCCTCATGAAGTTTTTAAGTACTGGAGCTAAAAATGTCCCATGACAGTGCCACTGCACCAGGTGCATTTCTAAAAAGACCTTTTTCTTTATTTTATGGTAAAGTATGTCTCCTTTTCTGTCTAACATGTTTGCTCCTCTCTCACTTCCTTGGTGAAATACTCAACTTCACTCTTACCTAGATGGCGCTATGGAGTCAAGAGGTGCTCTCCAGAAAGACTGGAGATCTCACCACACCATTACTATTATTATTTTGCTACTTAGACATTCGTTTCCTCTTGGAAAAAAACTCAAAACACCACATGCAAATGACCTGTCTCTTACACAGTGCAATTCAGCACAATGCACCCTAATAAATTTGATTCCATGAGTCTTACAAGGAAGCCTAAGATTTTTAGCATTGATATTAATATTACTTTGGTTATTTGATCATTCTTAACCTCCAGGTAAGATCGTAAGTGGAAATTAGAGTCTGTGTTGAAACTTTAAAACATTAAATACTGAATACTAAATGTCTACTACTACTTTTCCTAATGCTGAGCAGTGCACTGATGCATTTGCAAACTGTCTTTCTGAAGAAAATCTTTCTGAAGAATATCATGACTTAAAATGCTGATAGGTTATTCACTACATTTCTTAATGCAGTGGACCACCTGAAGATTTGTAGTGAGTCCAGTTTGTTCTGATCCTGTAATTAAAATAAGACGTTAAATATCTAGTAGTTTAAACAGGACACTTGAATGACAGACATGTTTGTTTGAAAGGCACTAGTGTTGGTTCTAAAGATGACAGTCATTTGTCCTTCTACACAAAACTGAAGGCCAAATGTAAGATGAAAAGTATTAAACAAAACAGACTAGAAGACGCATGAACAAAATACACTTTCATGAACTGAAATGCATTTACTGGATTAAATATTGAGCTTCTTTGCTGTAAGTAATCTGTTTCATATTTGTTAATCCTCCAGCTTAATTCTCAATAAGTAAATTTGTCAGACTATTATATAAAGTTGGTTTAATTTTCTGCTTACCAAAAGAATTTATCCTTAAGTTTCTCTCACATCTGAAGTTCTGGAACTAAATCTTTTAAAACTTATTACTTGATATTGTATTAAAATGTCTCCTGTTTGCTACATGTAACTACTGCTAAATATTTGACAAACTCATTACATTTGAAAATAAATTTTTTTTTTTTTTTGGCTTTTTGGAGACAGGGTCTCGCTTTGTAGTTCAAGCTGGCCCTGAGCTCACTATGGTGCCCAGGCAAGCCACCGCGAACTCAGCAATCCTCCTGTCTCTGCCTCCCGAGTGCTGGGATGACAGGCGTGAGCCACCACGTCCGGCACTGTGGTATGCGGTGTTGATTGTTGGTGGGCGTGGAGACACGCCCAGCATTATACGTGGTTACCGGGATCGAACTCAGGTCCTTGCGCTTTCGAGGCAGGCGCCGGAACCACTGAGCTAACCCTCCGGCCCTGAAAATAAAATTATTAATACTTTGTCCTCTTTACATTGACAGACATAAGAAAGGAATGACTATGAAGACCAATACATTTTATATGTTAAGCTAAAAACACTTGTGGAGTTTTAAACCTAAGGCATTCATCACCTCAATTTGAAACAATCAACGAACTCCACTCTCTCAACTTACTCTGTCCATTAGTCTGGATATAACTTGTGTGTTTTCACATGAGGAAGCTGGGGAAAATGACTGCGTATGGACTACAGACGTCTCCACGTCTCTTTGTCTCTCTTTCTGCTCTTCCTGACATGTCAGGTTGGATGTGTTTTCTACTCCTGCTTACAAAATGAATTCTTCACTTGACTGGACAATTTTTTTTTCTTTTTCTCAGAGGATCAAATCAGAATTCATTTTTGATACAACCATTGTCCCTTCACACAAAAGTCTAAGTATTCTACATTATAAATAGTAAGTTATTAAAGTTAATATATGTTGAATGAAGTAAAACATCAAAGAGCCAAATATCTACTTTATGGTCAGCTCACCAAACTACTTCTGTGAAGTGCATTTGCTTTAGATATGCTGAGTTATTACTGTAAGACTAGAACTAAAATTGCATACTGTTTTCTTTAAAAGGGAAAAGAAAACAGGTAATTTTTCTTGACAAAAATTCTCTAATATGTTGCTGCTAACTTAAAAGGGAAAGATATATTGTCATGATTCCTTTGATTCCTTCTCATGAATCATTCATATTCTGCAAAGAAATAGTAATGAAGATTTTGAGAATAGCAAACTGGAAAATACCTTCTCATACAGACTGAAATAACTTATGATCATGGACTTTTAAAAACTATCTCATTGATATTATTCCTACAAGATAGAAACACTAGAAAAGTTCAATACAATCTATAAATGAAACTAGAAGGAATATATTAAAATTGCAGAATATTCTAATGGAATATCGAACCATGAATTCAGATCATTTTGTAGAAAATTACTCAATATCAACAGATTGATAAGTAAAAATAATGTGAAATATACACAAAAACACAAGATTATCTTAGTGATCTTAAAATGTGTGGACAAATAACATTGAATATAGAATGTGTTCCTACAGCTTATCTCAATGTATTTATGTGAAATTTTTTTATTATTTTTGTTTTCATAACTTTAAGATGGTCTGTTTTGGGTCAATGTTATTTTGGGGACAGGAAAAGGGAACTAAAAGTTATCATTTTAAGACTTTCTCATACTCTTGATGGAGAGAATTTCCATATGTAATCACAGATTTAGCACAAGTAAAGGAAATGTCCCTAAAGTAATTTTTAACTAAAAATATAATTTGTTAATATTTATCCATATAGGAGTTTTAGAATAAGATTTCTAATATTTCAAACAGCTTCATGATGTAACTTGTCTTTGGGTGTAGGAAAAAAATGAAATGAAAACAGGAGAAAGCTAGTCTTTTCCTGAGTCTTGTTTTGCTCCTTTTCTTCACTCTCTTTGTTTTGTTTTATTTTCAGTACCAGCAACTGAACTCAAAACCTGTGTTCACGAGGCAATTGTGGTGTAACTAAGCTAACTCCCCAGCCCTTCTTCACACTCTTAAGAGTAGAAGCGATGCTCATATTGAAGGACATTTGATTTGGGTGTCTTTACTTGTTCTTTCTTGACCCCCTTGCTGTCCTGAATATATTTAAAACATTGACTTTTCATGATCATTTTCACTTTGAGCAAAAGATTTAGGCTGCGCAGTGCCAGAGATGATGCATGAAAGAGTTGAAAACAGTAACTCTTATACAAGCCTGCCTTTTTTTTTTTTGACATTTGGTAGCAGCATTCGCCATAATTTTTTGCTACATTTTGTCAAGATAGCCATAAAAGAGGACGTCCAGGTCTGCTTCAGAGAGTGGCAAGACTGGAAGGATCAAAATATTCAAAGAAAGGGGAGTTGCTCACGGAAAGTAATGCCACTGTCCCTTTCACTGTGGTGAATGTTGTTCTATGTAAACACACATCATTGTTTTTCTGTAGCCACTTGCATGATACGGATAGTTAAATTAATGCAGATAACATGTCCATCAATTTAAATACCTTTTTTAGAGGGCAGTTGCAATTTGAAATGCAGACTATTTTCTGATGAACAACTGATCTAAGAAATCAACTCTTTTTTTCCTGAGATTTGCACCTTTGAGCATCATTATACCATTTAAGTCACTCATCCTTCTAAATTCTACTCTCTGCTTACATAAACTCGATATTGTAGATTCCACATATGGGCAAGAATGTGTGATATTGGTCTTTCTATTTCTAGCTTAGGGTGCATAGTATAATGTGCTCTAATTACATCTATGGTATGACAAATGGGCCAACATCTTCATTTATTCAGGCTGAATGATATTTCATTTAATTTATTAATGTATACTTACATATTTTGCAACAGATGTGTCTAGTTGCTCAATTAATAGATACCAATTTTAAAATTAAAAACTAAAAAAAAAAATCACAAATGCTCAAATATTCTCAATCAAATGGTCCATGAAGAACTTGCTACACTACAGTGAACAGAGGGTCATGAATAGGCATTGCAAAACTTAGAACAATTGCTTTCAGTCTGTCATTGAGAATATAGTTGGCTCAGACTTCTCAAAAATGGCCTTCACTGTATTATACTACAGCCTTTCTAAATTCAATTTATCGAGAGCTTTTGTCATGAAAGGATCTTGTATATTTTTCAGTGTCTAATGAAATGATCTTTTTTGACCTTTATTCTGCTAATACCATGTATCACATTTCTTGTCTTTCATAGTTGGAATTTCTTGGCTCCAAAGAATATATCTGAATAGATTATGGTAGATGACACTTTTACTGTATTGTTAAATTAGGTTCATTGCTATTGTATTGAAAATGTTTACATTTATGTTCATCAAGGATATTGGGATTTTCTTTTCTTTTAATGGCCTTGCATATTTTTGGTATATGAACAATGCTGGTCTTGTAAAAAGAGATTGGGAATATTTCTTTTTCTTTTTCAGTATTTTAGAATTTTACAATGATTGTTGCCACCTTTTGAATAGAAAACAATAAATCTCATTTTTAGCAATAAATTGAATTTTTAGCCAGCTAGTTATAATACTTCAGTTTGCTTGTTAGATTTTCCTAGAACTCCTTTAATTGCTACACATAAGAAATAGGAATATAATATTTATTCCGGGTTAGCTCTTCAAGAAGAGAGACAATTACACAAGTGAATCTATCATTCAGAGTCTAGTACTTTCTTCTGGAATAGAAAATATGTTAATGATGCTGATTAAAATAGGGTTACACATTTTCTTTTGAAATGTACCCATTTGAAGTTGGGCTGTCTTCCCTTTTACTCTTGAAATAGTCATTAAGAAAATATCATTTCCAATCTAAAGGCAGAGTTAAACCTGAAAAATTGAAAAGAAAAAAATACAAAGTCTTGGTGCTCTATGTAACATACAGAAAGTTATTTTTTATATTTCACAGGACTTCAAACTTATTTGTTGAAAGTAGAGTTTCATATATATTAAAAGTAAACAGTATTTTACCAAGAATAAATATTACTATACAAATACCTAGTCTGTTTATCTCAGGCAACGTCTCCCTTTATAGTTCAATCTGGCCTGTAATTCACTGTGTAACTAAGGATCATCTTGAATTCATGGTGATACCCCTGCCTCTGCCTCCTGAGTGTTGGGATTATAAACATTCACCACCAGGCCAGGCTAAGGTATAGTTTTTTGAATGGACTATATCTTTAAATCACTATTTCAACCAGAATAACTGTTGTGGAGCAAAACAACAGGAACACTGTGTTGTTGCTGTTGTCTGGTAATAGCTCTAAAATTTCACTGAATATTTCAGTGACCTTCCTGCTAAATTTGTTACCACCAGATTATGCCATGTGTGATCTATTCCAGTACTGATGATATGGATTCTCCTTGACTCGGTAAGGTCCTTACGGTTTTCAAAATCCCCATGATTTCTCTGACTTTTGTGAATAGCTTCTCCTCTTTCACTTAACTTTTCACAATTCACCTTTGTGAGAGACCACATTATCGATCCTGCTTAAAGCAGGTCGCAAAGCGTTAACCCCACAACTGTTTTGTTTTGAGAGCAAGTGTGGCTGAAGACTACAAGCTGAGGTCAGTGTGACTTGCAGCGAAATTCCACTCTCCAGTCAAGACCTTCTTCACTAGAAGAAAAAGGTTAATTACAACCCTATGTCTTGTTCATCCTGTTCTTAATTTGAAAATGCTTTGTGTTCTCCCTTACAAGTCTTGTCTGCATTAGTATCCATACCAACTGCATGACTGCTTGTCCTTGCACATAGTCCTCCTTTAAAACACAGTTCACCTTGACCCAAACTGACTCCCCATAGGAGTGACTTGGGCTGGCCAGTGCCTTCGCTGGTTGCACCAAATTTGGTCATCCTGGCTGATTGGTTTTTCTGTTTGTTTGGTTGGGTTGGTTTGGTTTTCGTCTCTAGTTCTAGCACTGAGATTTTTTCCTCAACCTTGTGCTGTCTGTAGAAGTAAGCAGGAAATAAGGACCCATTACTATTAGTAGATACCTACCACTATCTCTAAATCTATTAGGGATTTCTGATGCAGCACTAAATTATTTCTTTAAGCAATTTGAAAGTTTTTTAATCTCAAATATATCCATTATTTGATTCATACTTTATGTTTTCTAACTTGGGCAACTGTTTATGATCCCTACTTCTACAAACTCTCCATGACCATAGTACTTGCTCTACTCCACTTATGTTATTTCTTTTCCTGAAATTTTCATATTTCTGACATTGTCTTAGGGGATGTGAACTCTTTTTTTTCTATAAACTTTTAAATTGTTTCCAGTATCTAAATTTTATAAAGCATAGTAGCTGTACATAAAAAAATAAAAATTAATATAGAATTCTTAGAGTAAAGGTATAAATGATTATTGAAAAATTGCCTACTAAGTGATAGGATTACTCCTGAATATATGAAATATTAGTTTTCTAAACCTTCTTGTTATCCTTACACGTGAGCAATGCAAAAACTAATAATTGTTAAGTCAAAGACCTGTCTGATGACTATGGATGAGTTTTTAAGCTTAAACAGATCGGCTCCAGTAGCTACTGCCTCAAAAGTGAGGTTCTGTTTCTTAGAACTGAAAGACAAAATAAGCTAACTGGGAGTTAAGAGAAAATTGCTTTGAATACAACTCTGGGATCACACCAGTAACTCAGTAACTAAAAGCTACAATAAACAAGAGTTTGATAAGACTTTCAAAATAGAAATTAATACGAAAGGAAGAGCAGTAGTAAGGTATTTGCAAAATGTAGTAAAAATCAAGTGAGTTTCTGATTTGTATAATCTTTGAAAAGGTGGTGATCCAAGATTTTCTCCAAAAAGAGATTCTAGCACTTTCTTCTACAATTTCTCTCAGCTTTGTCCTATTTATCTTCTCACTGATTGGTGTTGATGGCATAGAAATGATCAGATATCAAGATAATATCAATTTAAAGAATAATGTAAAATGAAATGTGACAGAATTAGAGGGCCAAAGTCTTAACAGAATGATATAAGTTTATTATGATATAGTGCATAATAAATATAAGGTAGAACACTGGGGTATCTACATTATAGTTGTCCCTTCATGAAATTTATCTAATTTGATAATTTAATTTTTGTACAAGAAACTTTAAAATCATGTAAGCTGCTGAAAAATCTGGATCTAAGCTGGTTTAGAACTCTACGATATAGTTTGTTTGATAAGATCGCATTAAATATGCACATGAGGGAAGAAAAATTACTAATATTTGTTGTTTCTGACCTCATTTTGCAGTGATCATGGAGCTGTGCTAATAGCATAAGCTTTAAACCCAGTTATTTAAGTAAGTGTTAAATCTAGGAAAGTATATTATAGATGTAATATTAAATCTATATTCAGTAAAATTTAAGTGAGGGAGATGATTCGGGCTAATTTTGGAGAATATAATTCAATCCGGTGAATGGCATTAAAAACTGGAAGAATACACCTTGAGTGAAGACACATATCTCCTTGTGCATAAAAGCTTTGGCCAGTGCCAAAAAGTATCAGGTCTCCTTCTCAAAGTCTTTCCTGTAGATGTAGTTAGAGCCAAGCTGGCTAGTCCCTATAACCATGTAAGTCAATTTCTTGAAATAAATGTCTAAATATATAAATTATCTTTTACTGGTTCTGCTTCTCTCCTTCACCCTGGCCAATGAATAAATATCAATCTATAATTAACTTGAGTGTCGAGGAGATAATATGTTCATGGAAAAATTAGTCCAAGCTTGAGTTGCTGATGAAAGGTCAGTGAAACATCAATGATTTTCCAGACTGCACTAGAAGGCAGATTATTGATCTTTGGGTTTTACTTCCCAATAACAGGCATTCTAAGAATGAGACTTATTTTAAAATATTTAAACTGTCATATGCAAAACTTGAATGGGCTCTGCATACAGTTCAAATGTTCTCAGAGGGGCCAAGCCTGATTCCTTTTAATACCTTCTAGAAAAATTCAATGATTTTTGGCTTTGGCATATTCTCATTGCTTCCTGTGTTTTCCCCAGTTCCACAGACTATCCCTCATAATTTCACTTTCGTGAGTGTTATTGTGTTTCTCCTTTGATATATGAAGCATGATCAAAACATATGGTGAATATTTAAATTTTTAAGAAATGCTATTAAAATTTTAAAAAGAAAAAAATACTTTAGGAAAAGAGACATTGTCACTAATTCCCCTTAAAACACCCTCTTCCTTTTTAATACAGTTATCACATCGCTTTCGCCACTTTCTGAAACACTTCTAAAAGTCCTCTTGAAAGCGTCTTTGTGAGGCATGATAAAAGAATATGCTAGTGGCTCACGCCTGTCATCCCAGCACTCGGGAGGCAGAGGCAGGAGGATTGCTGAGTTCGCGGCGGCTTGCCTGGGCACCATAGTGAGTTCAGGGCCAGCCTGAACTACAACGCGAGACCCTGTCTCAAAAAACCAAAAAAAAAAAAAAAAAAAGAATATGCTAAATTCCGTTACGTAGTGCCTTGCAGCAGACATGCGGGCTCGTATAAACATTATGCCTGCTTACTCATCTGCCCTGCTCATCAGATACGCTGCTGGGCCACTTCCGGCTCCTTCCTGGAGTCAGCATGACCATAATCATGAATGTTCTGAATTGATTCGGGACATTGAAACAGCCACAGCAGCAGAACCAGAGACACGAGAGGACTTAGTCGCTTCAAAGAGGGGCCAGACGGATGGGGTAAGTAATTAGAGTTAGAGAGGGTTAAGAGCAATGCATCTTTTACTATGTCATTTTTATGCTTAATAACTGCTGTAATTTTGCATTGAACTTCCCAGGGTAAGCGCTGTAAAAATATATATCATGGTGCAGTTTCTTTCTTCTTTCCTGTTCTGTTCTTTCCTCCATTTCTTTTTTTTTCTTCATTTCTTCCTTATTACTGCTATTCTTTTTTACTCATAGTTAAAACCCAGGACCTAGAACACCACTTGTCTACTACAGAACAATGTCAGAATCCATGTTTAGAAATTAATCAGGAAAAAAGTAATAAATCAACAAATATATTTAATCATTTATAAACTTAATTCATATTACACATTTAATAAATTATATCCATTAAACATTTTTTTTAAATATGGGCAATGTGTTAGCTTCAACTTATCTTAAATGCACTGAAGTAATTCCTAACCTGGGAAAAAGTAGTCTATAAAAAGTTTGTGGAGGAACAATATGATTTAATGTGAAGCATTTGATGAGGTTGCGATGGGTCATCTGTTCCCAGAAGATTGTCCTACTTGAGAGGCATCAGAGTCAATGAATTTGCGAAACAGATCAATACTTTTATTTTACAACAAATTACTATGCTATAATTTATTTTAAAAGACCACGTAACACATTTAGTGTTGCATAATTATTTCATGAGAGAATTAAATCTAAAATTCATAGTTTAAAAATTTTCTACCCAATTTTGTGCTGGATACCCCCTACCAGAGCAGATTAGAGTCATGAGGCAATGAAAAGATATTAATTGGTAGGTGGGGAGTTTGGGTATGTATATCTTTATTTTTCTATTCGCAAACATTTGAAATGAGTAAGTTGTTAAAATTTTCTGTGTGCTCCACAGGTTATTATGATAATCAATACCTTCTTGTTTGTGTAGCTTTGGAGGATTGAGTTAATATGAAGAGATACAGTCTGTGCCATACATTAAAAGCTCAATTAGTGTTACTCCTGCAAGTAGAAAAACGGTGCCTCTCCTCAGTCAAAACGGACATGTGTTGCTTATCACTAATGCTATTAATACTATCTTGTGTTGTCCATTTTCTGGGCATTGGAAATTTACAGATATTACTTGTAATTTGGCTATCTATATCATAGAAGGAAATTTGAAGAGGCCATTGTCAGCAGTATCCCCTGAATGGAGAAGGCTCTGAGTTTTATTTGGTGAGTGAGAATTCATGTTTACTAGCTGTGGAGTTGCTAAAGCCTACTTCACTTACTCTACTTAAAAAACATTTACAAGTTCTTATTGTATACTAAGTATGTTTCTAAATATTCTCCGAGTAATGATCCATATAATATTCGTATACCAAGTTGGCAGATACGTAAGTTGAGGAGTTAACAAACACCAGCATAGTCCAGTGAATAAGAACGTTGCCTTGGGGCCGGAGGGTTAGCTCAGTGGTTCCGGCGCCTGCCTCGCAAGCGCAAGGACCTGAGTTCGATCCCCGGTAACCACATATAATGCTGGGTGTGGAGACACGCCCACCAACAATCAACACCGCATACCACAATGCCGGACGTGGTGGCTCACACCTGTCATCCCAGCACTCGGGAGGCAGAGACGGGAGGATTGCTGAGTTCGCGGCGGCTTGCCTGGGCACCATAGTGAGCTCAGGGCCAGCCTGAACTACAAAGCGAGACCCTGTCTCAAAAGCAAAAAAAAAAAAAAAAAAAAAAGAACGTTGCCTTTTTCCTGAGTGTGTACGCAGTCCCCACACACTCACCGGTGCTGTGACTGAGTCCTGTAAGATAACTTCTCATCAACATTCTCTGTACAGTGACTTAAAAGGTTACTATTGTTAAAGAGTTACTATTGTTTTGGTCAGTCTACCAAGAAATGTGGAGAATGCCTGGTAGGCTGTAATAAGTATTCCAAATATGCCAAACATTAACACTGCAGCTATGATCACTTTGAGCAGCATCATTTGCATAATAGAGTAACAGAGTCTCCAGAGAGCTAGCCACTATACGGTGGTAAACGAACACATTAAAAACATGTTGGAATTTTTTCCCAGTTATCTGACTCCAAATACTCTTGGATACTCTTGGATGTATCCAATCAGGACCTGTTTCTTTATGGATTACCATGGGCCTGTCTCCATGCGTGACAAACTCATAGTCAGTCAGTTTCTTCTTCTTAGGTAGAATTAAAAGTGGAATGACTCTCCACGAGTTTGGAAAGCAAAGTAAATGTTTTCAAGCACCGAGAAAGCCCCACAACAGATATCTCTGTCATGTGCCTCTAGGGTAAAGCTGTCACGTCGCACAAAACCTCTTCAACTCCCCCTCAGTCCAAGGTTAGGTTAGTTACTTGTTTGCACGTAAACCCAGTTGTCTTCCCAATGGCTTCATTCCGAGAATAAAAACAACATACCTAGAGTCACGAAATGAGTGCACTGATGGCTGCGAAAACATAATAGAGATGTCTTTGTTCACAGCCTTGCTGAGTTCTTGCCTGTCATATTATTTTATCGCTGTTTTAAATCTACTCAAAATGCTCACACCATTTTGAGCTGATCACTTCCAGGTTGTGTTACCTTTCTCTAGAGTCCTGTCTCTTTTATAAACAATGGCCTGTGCCTTTGTGTTGACAAAAGATGATGCTGTGATATATTTTCACTTGCAAAAGCTGTATCTGTGACTTTTTAAAATAAGATTTTCTACAAACATTTTCAACTCCCAGAGAAAATTGTCCTTCTGCGAACTGTACAAATAAGAAAATAAGTAGGAAATTCACCCAACAGAAACAGAATTAACACTAATCAAAGTGCTCTGAAGAGCTTCAGTGACTTCAGATTTGAGTTTAGAAACTTCATACTTCATTTCTGAGCAGAGTGTTAATTATGAGATGAAGAGAATAAAACTTAGTTTACTGCTTTTAAAAAGCTCTCCAAAGTCATCAGTTTCTCAGGTGAATAAACTTTACCATCCTATGTTGGAACTGTGTCTTGGGGAAATCAGGGTGAAGCCTGTCTCCTGTAGGTCTGACACAGTGCACCATGTCTTTCTCTGTGATGATCATACACTGTTATTAAACTGCAAACGAATCTCAAATGATGGATACAAATTATCCGGTTACAAACATTATCTCCCACAGTACTTACTCCAGGCTGGCCCATTTCCACACATAATGGAAGAAGTGTTGGAAGAAAATCAAAAAAATCTGGCAGAAGTCCCAGGGCGAGCAGTTTCTAGTTCTGTGACCTTGGGCAGGTCATTTAGGTTGAGTTTCCTCATCTTTAAATGTGGGCGGAAATTCCTCCTGTGATCGGTGTGAGGATAAAATACAGTATCTGTGTTTAAGAATTTTGAATGATCATATCCCATACAAAAGGAGGGTATCATTTCAGCTGCTTCCTTTTGTGCTTTGGTTTCAAACATAATAGAAGAAAAAAAAGCAGTTAAATGTTAGGATAAATAGTGAAAACTCAGAAAGACAAACTGTAACTACTACAGTTACAGATCTGTGCCTCCACGTGGCTGTTTTACACAAAATACCCAAATGCCTTTTGCTTGTGTCAACAAGGGAAATATTTATGTTTAGATTAGTTTGCAATGAAGTTTCTTGACACTAATCATATATATATATATATTTTTTTTTAACTGCTTTCATGTGACTTTAAAATCATAAGAGTGTTTCAAAACACCACACGGCTTCAAGTCTTTGTCCGTGACCAAATCACCCTCATGTCAAGGTTCTAATGTTCAGATGATGAATAGTTTCAGGAAAGATGTTTCCTCCCAATCTTATCACAGGGCAGGATTATACTGGAGACACCTGGGGATTGTAGATTGGCCTGATGAGACTCTCTCCATTTTCTCTCATTCTGGCCAACCAGAGTTTCACGTGTTCTTAGAGTTTCCTCTAACTACAGGGAAATCAGAGTATGTCGGTCTGAGATGTCATGGAGACCGTGATCCTTCAGCTCGCCCTTAGCTCCAAAGTGGGTCTGGTGGAATTACACGTCCTCAGTGAGAGCAGTTCTGCGGGGTGCACAGAGCCTAGCAAAGCAGAAATTCTCATCTAAATTAAGGTTGATGCTGAGACTAAAAAATATGATTCACATAAATATACATAATTGTATTTGTCAATCCAAAATGTAAAATTTTGAAGATCAAAGCAAGAATGTAAATGTTTAATTGAACTCAGTAGCTAATGGTTCCCAGGCATGTTTTTCAAATTTAGTCGATACATTTCTATCCACAGTTATATGCTGACTTTAACAGAACACTGACTTTCATATTGAAGAAATATACTTTTACCCAACTTGTTTTTGCTCACCAAGTGCCACCTTCAGTCATACTTTTCATTAAAAACTATAATGTGGTGAATGTACCACACTCAATATACTAAACATTGAAAGACATATTTATTGTTTTATACCCACAAATATCACTACTTTTGTAGTTTGAAATGCAAATGGGAGAATTTTTTTAAAGAGGAAATCTTTAGAAATTGTAGCACAAAAGATATTTTTTTAGAAATAGAATATGTCAGCCTATTCTTTTGGCTTTTGATTTACTGTTTTTATTCTCTTTCAAGCCCAGGAGGAAGACATAGAGAATAGAAGAATGAGGAGAAAGACTCCTTGTTGCATGTTGTTTTTAGTCTAACAAACACACTGAATCACTTTTTGGGTAGGCCTAATAAACCTCTTGCTAATGCTATAAGAATATTCTTTATTAAAAAGTACAACATGCTCATGATGAAATGACATTGTTGACAGTTTAGAATATCAAAACCACAATTTAATAGAAGGGCTGTGGGCTCATAGGACTTCCTCATAAAATCCTTTTTAAAAATAATTTAAAGATACTTATCTTTTTAAGATTAAAACTGGTAAACTAAACTTCAAAAGTCTGATACATGTAAAAGTAGTCAAGTTCTGATTTATCACTTTATGTTGAAATGATGTGTAATTATATATCATTTATTTCAAATAAAAACTTCCATGTCTTTTTCCCCACAGGAAGGTATTAAAATTCTAGTAACTTACTATGCATATATAACCTTATAATAATACTCCCCAGAAAATACTGAATCGATAAATAAATCCATACTAGTCTACAGTCTGCAAGAGTTACAAAATACATTGGTGGGTTCCTTTTTATGAGTTTGAAAAATTGATTTTAATTGCCAGGTTACTGATTTTCAGAATTTTTAAAAAAACTTTTTTCTTTTGTGAATCGCCACAAGAATAGTGTATTATGAATTAAAATCCAGACAATGCATGTCACAATTTTTTAAAAACTTCATAAGAAGTAAAAATTTTATTTTTGCTATTTTATAAGTTAGACCATGATATTATAATGAAGAAAAATAATAACTATAGAATAAAAACATGTATTAAAATGTTCAGAATTTTTAGTGAAAGCTGAAAATATTTGTAGTCTCCTTTGTAACATTTCTGTGTTGATTCATGAATGTTTCCCTTTATTTTAAATATACCTGATTTTTCACTTCATTATTAATACATAAAACAAATTCTAAATGATTAATTTTTCAAGAAATAAACAAGATTTTTTTGACTTCATTTATTTTCCCATTTCTTGCTCTAGTTACTTGCTTTCCTAGGCAGGAAAACTTCATGAAAAAGTTATTTACACCATTATCTCCACTTGTGCTCTGAAACCTCGGTTGGATTTTCTTATCCTCCCACAGACAGTACATTTGACAGGATCCTCAATGACCTCCAATTTGCTAAGAGCAATGATTAATTTTAATGATTGAACTTTACAGATATGTAGCGTAGAAAAAGAAAAACTTGAAGCAAATTATCAAGTTGAGAACATTTTTGGAGTTTTTGATAAAACCAAACAAACAGAAATCCAGAGAGACCGGAATAAATTTTCTAAGGAAAAAAAATGAGCAAGCAAGACAGAAGGATGATGGAGACAAATCGCAAAGGGCCTTGGAGGTTGTGAGGGGTGTGGCCTGCTTCTCTCATGCTGTGCATAGCCACTAAGGCTGAGGGTTCACATGAGCCAACTCGTGCTTTGACAAAACCAGTTTTCCTATAGAGTAGAAAGTAAAGGGCAAGAGAGGGTGTCGATGAGGTGGTTAGTGAGATAACTGTGTGATGAAAAGCACGGAGATATACTAGAAGAAAATCTTTCAAGAAAAATGAAATAATGTAAAATAAGTTGATGTTCAGAAGTTAAAATGCCCACCAACATCAAATATCTATTTAATGATGATTGTTTATGTAAATTATGGTCTATTATTAAGTCATAAAAGGAATAAAGTACTGAAACATGCTAAAGTATGGAACAATTTTGAGATATTATTGTATACAAAAGCACCATCCCAAAAACTGGGTGTCTTGCTTGACGTCATTTCTTTGATGTGTCTAGGATACACAAATCTATAGAGGCAAGCCATAAATGTAGGGTTGAAGAATGAGGTGCAATAGGAAACAACTGACGTGAGCTATAAGGTTTCTTTTGAAGTGATTAAAAATATTCTAAACAGATTTCACTAATTACTGAACAACTATAAATATGTGAAAACCATTAAATGGACTTTATAGTAGCCTTACAGCCTAATAAATATTATAATACACAAATAATCACCAGACAGGTGAGCATAATCTTCCCAAATCAACCCAGTTGAAAGCAGAAATTTTACAGTTCTCTAGTAATTTTAGATAGGGTGTATTCAACCTTTAATCTTTGGACAGCCATTTGTGCATATATTTAATTACCATATATTTGTTTTAAAATTAATTTTATTGGTAATTTTTGAAAGACATAATGGTAATATTCATTGCATGAAATTTGTGCCTATATATGATATATTTTGAATCCTCTTTTTCCCCTTTTCCTCCACATTTAGTCTTTGTAATAACTGAGGGTAGACAATATTATGATCACCTATTCCTATTTATTGAGCTCCTAATTATACATTTTGATAAAGAGAAACAAATAAGGAGGGACCATTCATGATTGCCTTCAAAAAACTGTATTTTCTGTTCTAAGAATTTCCAGTGTTATCAAGCTGCAAAAACTTGCAAAATATGTCTGCTCCAAATCTGTCTGCCTTGAACTTCTCTCTCACACCCACTTTGTCTCACTGCAGACGGAAATAAGCAGAAAGATTAAAAATGTGAAACATTAAAATGAAGGGGAGCAATTTATAATTCAGGAAATGTAACTCATTTCATGATGATGATTTTATCCACGTATTAATTAATGTTATCATCATTTGCTGCCCCTGACCTCGGACGCAGAAATCAACGGTTCTAGGCCTAATGCTAGTGCTTCGCTGTACTAAAGGGCCCCAGGAAGACCGTTCATTTTGCTTGTCAAAGGGAATAAAAAATACATATTACTGGGACTAGAAGTCATATTTATTTAGCTTGCAGGTATGAGTTCTAAAGCAAACAATGTTTTAAAGAAATTATGTGATTTCAGACCAAACCACTGATTCCTTCCTCACGCAGGCGGAGTTCAGCCCTTGTGACACCCTTGGCTGGCATGTGGGGTTCCGCAGGCACGGCAGAGGCTGCTCTTCCGCTCACCAAGCAAAGGCTGTCAGACCCGCCAGCACTCAGACACTCAGACAGACAGACAGACAGACAGACAGACAGACAGACAGACAGACAGACCATTTCCCTCTGATTTCTGCCTCCCGGTCCTCGTCTCTGCTCCCGTCGGCCTCCTGCGAGCTGGACTCTGATCCTGTTTCTGCTGAGTCCTGCCGAGCGCACGCGCCCCACCCCTGCTGCAGCGATCTTCCCTGAATCATTATGTGTGACTTTCCTCTGCCCTCATTCATCAACGGCGCCCCATCTGTTCTGGGTCTTTCAGAAATCCATGAAAATGCTTTTCCCTTGATCTGTTTTCAGTACTTCAAATGATTTCCTTTTTATTCCTTTAGGTCAACATGGTAGATTATTTTACTGGTAAATGTAATACACCCCCCCACACACACACACACACTGAAATGAGATGTCGCTGGGGTGGAGGCAGAGTCGCTTTTTTTCCACCGTCTTGGAGTGAATCTCAACAGCAGTTTGATTCCTCTGATTTTATTTATGCTTAGTCAACAGCGATGTCAGCTGTGAAAGGGAAGCTTCGTTTCATTCCCGCGGATCTCCCTTACACCCTGCTGATGGCTACATTCCACCCTGTTTCTTCCTGACCTTTCTTCATTACCATTAGGTTTTATCTTTGAGTTTTGTTGTGTGTCTCAATGTTGAGAAGATGGATTATCTACATTTTCAGTGCTTTAGGAAGGTCATGTCTCTTCGTGTGGTCATCCTGGAAATAAATTTCTTAAGAATGATAATACAATACATGAAAAACTGAATGTAATATATTCCCCACTTCAGTCAGTGGAGAGAGTTTAATTTTCTATCATGCTGAATATAGTGTCTTAAATGGGTGAGAGCTCATTTGTAAGCGCACATATTTTTTTATGAGCCATATATTTGATTTCACTTTTAATCATCAGTCATCATTACTCTTTGTGCCTTACTGTATTTGTTGTAACACTAATATTAATTAGTTATTCCTCACAGATAATTAGTTATTAGTAATTTCCTCACAGATAAATTTAATAATGAAAAAAATAAAAAGATTGTCACTTCTTGTCCAAATATGGATGAATGGAAATTAGTAATTTATGGAATTAGTGTCCATTAACATATCAAACCTCTTCTATCTATTCGCTCCTGGGTCCTGGGTCTGTCAGGTGCTTTGCCATCTCCAACAATAGCACAAGCACAAGGCTTTTGGGAGCTTGCATTGGTGATCACTTTTTTGAAACATGGTACCTGGGGGCCGGACATTTAGCTCAGTGGTTCCGGCATCTGCCTAGCAAGTGCAAGGTCCCTAGTTCGATCCCTGGTAACCACATACAACAGTTCTGGGTGTGGGGATTCATGCCTGTAATCCCAGTTCTTGGGAGTCAGAGGCAGGAGGGTTGCTGAGTTCAAGCTTTGCCTGGGCTACATAGTGAGCTCAGGGCCAGCCTGCACTACAAAGCAAGAACCTCTCTCAAAAAGAAAAGAAACATTGTACCTGGGCTACTGAAAAACTATGCTAGTCTAGAGAAGAGACTGGCAGGAAGAGATTTAAGGGCTCTGATTCCGCAGCCCCAGCTGACCTCCACAGGGAGGCCCTCCTTGTGGACCACTTAAGCATGTTTTTCGTGGCACCTACACAGGTGAGGTAAGAAAAGCCAGCAGATCCACGGTCTCAGCGAGCCCAGCCCAGACTGTGAAGCAACTAACCAATAAATATTGTTTTCAAAAGAAGTGATGTAGACAGGAATGGCACTCTACATATGGGGTAAAACCCTTCAAAACTTTGAGCTTTCAGCACTGAAATTATCCCTGGTCCCTGGGTGGGGAGCGGAGAAAGGTGAACGAAGAACATGCCAATTACAAACACAACAAAGAAACGCAGCTAGAGGGATGGTGAGATAATGGCAAAATAATCAGAAAAATGTCTAGAGCGTCAACTGGCAACTTTTAACTATTCAAGCAGAGGAACATGTTTTTTTTTTAAAGCACCGTTTAGCCTGAAAGAAGCATATAGAGGACCTGATAAGTATTAACCTAACACTTCTTTCCAGATATATTAATCTTGATAAAGATGAAAGCTGCTTAAATTAGGAAATGACTTCAGAGGAAGAATCATTGGACAGTATTGGTGTACAGTCCTTTAGCAAAACTTCAACAAATTAACTAGAATGTCTAGTGAACCCCTCAAGCCAGAAAAAAGTAGCTTCTAAGGATTTTATGCACAACATGTATTAATTCAAAAGAGATATAACTTCTGAAATGAGAACAGGTTATTAAGAAACTTAAGAATTTGTTAAACTTTATTAACTTGGACAAAATGGTCTAACAATAAGTCAAGATGAGAAGTTTCTACATCACACACATTTCATAGAGATCATGCCATAAAGGTATTTAAGCTCAGATTCAAACATACTCATTCCTTTAACCAAAAAATAAAAATAAAATAAATGCTTTATAGAACCTAGAGCTAAAAACCTGTAGTACTGATGGTGAAGTATGCCACCCATGCCACAGCACAGGCTGTTTGCATCACTGAAAGTTCTAGAAGCTTCGTAGTCACTGGCTAGAGGATGAAATCCATCAGAGGAAAGAAAAGCACATCAGGAACCACTAGATGGTGAACAAACAAAATTCCCTGCCTCTAGCATAGGGAGTCTCATAGCCTGTTTAGCTCATTTTATAATCACTATGGGCAAATATATACTAAGATCTTGTCTTAAAATATAGCACATGAGAGATCCTTCTTCCTTCCTTCCTTCCTTCCTTCCTTCCTTCCTTCCTTCCTTCCTTCCTTCCTTCCTTCCTTCCCTCCTCCATACTCTTCTCATCTCTTTCCGGTTTTGAGGTCTAGAAATCAAGGGTGATTTCAATTAAGATTCATCTTCATTCAGCCTCAACAAAGAGGAGTAGACCATCTTCATCTAGATGAGAAGAACATCTTCAAGGAGGAAAGACTAGAGACTAGAGTGAGGTGAAAGCTACAGTGGTTTAAATAACCAATGGTTCCAAGTTTTAGCCAGGAGTTCAGACATATACACATTTGTATGGATTCCAGGATGATACTGGTTTTGTCTGTATTTAGACAAAGTCACGTATTGGTTTTCATATCACCTCAAAATAGTTTTAAACTGGTTCTGTCTTGTGTTGCTGTTCTGTGAAACTGTTTGAGAGACTATCAAAGCTCAACTTAGACCAAGTTGGCTCCTCACAGTGGCACTTAGGCGTGTCAGGACCAGCACTGGGGATGTTAAAGATTACTTCTTTTTTTTCTTTTCTAGTCCATCCTCATCTCTTTCACTCTGGACTTCTGTCATCCTTACATAATATTAAAACATCTAATAGGAAAAATACTCCTATCTCTGACAGGACCAAGTCCAGAGAGGTATCATGAGTAGGTTGTAAATATCACAAGAGGAGATATTTAGGGCCTCTTGGGACTGTACAAGTTGACTTCACAGGTGGAAAGATACTGGGTCCAGACCTTAGATCGCAGTAGATTACGAGATTAGTGACGCTCCACAAACCTCCGCTCTCATTATCTAGACTCTCTCTAATCCACATCCAAAACAGCTCGGGGCTTGCTTATGCGCCATGAGTTGGTTGAAAGGAGTTGAAGGAATCCATTCACATGCTACTCAAAAGACACCACTCTTTTGGTACTTCTTTGAGTGAAATCCTCTTGAAATACACCAGATGAGAGATCTTCTGAATTTTTGTCTCTTAATAAAAGAGGCAAAATTCTTATAGGAAAGATGTCACTATTAAAGTAAATAGTCTTAGAATTAAAAATGGAAAGTTGAGGTAAAAGAAAACTAAAAATTTTAAACCATCCCTATGATCCTAGCCAATTTTTCTCCCAGTCCACTGCGTGGTCCAAGTCACTTTTTTTTTTATCACATTTTCAGTTTATTATATTTCGTTTATGTTAGCATAGAAGTGTTCAAGTGCAACTATATCTTTGTATCTTCTTTTCTTTAGGAGTTTTTCCTTGCAAAACCTGTATTAAGTAAATATTTATACTTTCTTCTGTTGAATTACTTGTCAGAATTTAATTCTTAGTCTGTTTAAGGAATTCTTAAAAAAATTGTGGTGACATTTTCCTCGTGTACATATATCAAGAAATATAATTGAATCGCACATGGAGTGATCATTTTAACAATGAGATCTGTCTTTTTGGAATTCGGGCGTTGATCTGAAAATTTCCTGACAAGAACCGATTTGGAGATAATATAGGAAATAATGCTTCAGAAAAGATCCCTGCACAGTGCTGAAATGTGTATATGAGGCCACATTGGTCCAGCTGACCCCACTGTACTACTAGACTATGATAGTTTGACTCATGGATATGAGGAAATCTATTACCAGAACCATGTATCTAAGCCCATCACAAATTCAATAACTGAGCAAATTCAAAATCAAACTTGGCTATTCAACAGTATATGGACAAGATTTTTGTAACTTAATGTATTTTATGAATAACAGCATTTATAACAAAAGGAATCATACTGTAAATGTATATTTTGTATCAGTCTTTCACTTAGCCTGCTGAAAACTATTTGTATTAATGAAGAAAGCTAAGCAAAGGTTACAGTTCTACAAGAACCATTGTGAGTCATTTAACCAAAGACCATATACACATTCACCCAGGTCCTAGTATAATGAACTTCAGAAAAATATATATTTAACATAGAACTATATATTAATAAACATATATAAATATATATAAAATATATATAACTATAAAATATATAAATATATATTTAACATAGAAGCAAAATTTTAGCTTAGAGGCCTGTGTGATCAATCACTGAAAAGCATTAAAACTTTGTAAGAAATATAAATAAAAAACTTATATGTAATTAAACATACTAACAAAGGTACTATTAGATTCTACTTCTGCTGTACTTTAGTTCTATACAGTTGATAGAATTACAAAGTAAATTTTATTACCAAATAGACTTTGAAGTGAAACATGATGTGAAATATGCAACTCTATTTTATGAGTAGGAATATACAAGTTAAATTTCATTCATGATTTTCACCTTCTTTAACTTTGGAAAAAGATGTGCTCATCCATTAGAGGACACTATATTTTGTTGAACAACTGTACCTCACAAAATTTACCATTCATTTAAAAAAACACAGCAAAATTAGATCCAAGCTTCGGACCCTTGGCAAAGATTCAATTCAGACAGATTACTGTACTAAAACAATAAATTATACAAGTTTATCAAAATATATGTTTGATAATTTTAACTCACCAAAGCATAGAAAGAAATTCTTATCTGTGACAAAAACTGTATGGTAAAATATTTATTATTTGATTACATGCTAAAATAAGAACTAATTACCAAATAAAGAGTATAAATATATACATATATATGTAGATTCTTTATAACTATTTATCAAATAAAGCACAAATATATATCATAAAACTCCTGACTATATAAATGAGTAATGACTTCAACAAGATTTTCATGAAAGAAGAATCATAATTAGTACAGTGAACACTTGAAGAAATAACCTCCTCAAAAATAGAGACAGCATATTGAAGAACAATATGGTATTTTTTTGTATTCAATTCAGAAAAATGAGGAGCCATAATATTGGAAGTGTTGTGGATTATTTCAATCTTCTTTTTTGAATAAGCTCTACAGAACTATAATTTCCAACAATGTAATTGACATTTCAAATGAACTGTTAATGAGTTTTGACAAATAGAAGCAGCTGCAAAATTAGCATGAAAACAAACATTTAGAAAACTTGTGCAGCTCCAGAAGTTTCCCCTATAATGGTTTTTAGTCAATTCATTCGTCTACCTTTACTTCTGGAAACCAATATTACTACCACAATAATTTTGCCTATTCGCAAATTTCTCCAGATGTATAACCTTTATAGCTCTATTTTTCACTATGCTAGTGATTTGGAGACTTATCTATAATATGAGTTGATCCGCAGAGATTTTCATTGTATCATTGCTAGATGTAAAATATTTAAAACCTGGTTTGAAGACAGGTTTTACTGTGAATTGAAACTTTACACTTGTATATTAAACAGGTGATATAGGCCAGTATTTTTAGGGCAATGTGCACATTGGCATAGAAAGTATAGTAAAAGAAAACACTGACTTATAACAGAAGAATGATTCAGTGATTTAGTGAACAGATTTTAAAACAGTAAGACTGAATGGGCCTAAACTCCCCAATAATCCAAGAGAAACTTTAGTATTCAACATTAATTTTAAAAATAGTCTAGTCACACAATTTTTACAAAGCTGTGATATTTTCTTAACAATTTAAAAATTAGCTGATATGTAAAACATGCATAATGTTTAGGCAAATATGAAAATATATAACATTCTACTATTATAATTATATAATTATATAACTGTATGATTATATCATGATAAAGAAGAATCATTTATAATGTGTTTTATATATATATATATATATATATATATATATATATATATATATATATATATAAAATCAGCTGTAAGATTCAGGACAATGTTTACCCTGGAAGGAGATGAGTGAGGAAAGGATGTTGAAGAATCTCATGAGCAGCATTAATTAAATATCAGAAACTATAGTTCTTAGGCAGCATGTTTATCAACTACGTTACAGTGAAAAACAACAACAATAAGTGAAGTATAGCATGTCACCAATAAACAACATTAATAAAACTGTACATACCGTAATGTGACTACATAAAGAGAAAATAAAGTATTTGGAACTTGTTTCATAAAACATTAGTTCAGAAGATCAATTACAAACTGCAATGACATGACTGTGATAAAAATAAGCTAGAGTATATTCATTTTCATCATCTTAGAAAAATGCTACCACACTAGCCTCTGGTCCTTATTTTGAGAAATTATAAGGCAGGCTTCTCTCTCCCCCCCTTAGGAAAATTAACTCTTTTACACCCTTATCCCCTGCTTAGGAAAGCCATTTCAGTGCAGCCATATTTTCACATTGATGATACAAAGCTATAAGCTAGCATGAATTCCTCATTCAACTTAGAAAACAATTTTTATTTTAAAAATGCACTGTTTTTTTCTGGTGTGATTTAAATGAGCTATTTTGTGGAAATAATATCCTATGGAACTAATGCCTTTCTGGAAACAGGAAAGTCTTATCATCATACTTGAAAAAAACCTTTTAACACTATACAGTCAGGAAGATCTATACTTTATTTCTATAGAATCGTACAAAGCTTCCTACTATAGGGTGAACTCACTTCAGGTGTTTATTCTTTCCCTAGTTGTACAAATATCTACTAAGTACTCATCATATATATCATATATATATATGTATATATATCACATGTATGATACATATGATCATACTTGTCATTATCATAGCTTAAAAGTTATAACTTTGTAGATATACTTCAATAAATGTCCTGCATTTCAATAAAGGTCCAATGTCAGTCAACAATGAAAAAGGAAAGAATCTTATTCTACTTATCATTTTTATTTGATTCCTTTCAATATCTCCATAAGTACAGGGGTAACTTGACTTGTGAATATGCCTTAATTATAACACTTTCTATCATCATTTGTTGATTCCATCATCTTTGGAGTTCTTTGAATCTTGCCAATTCCTAAGATCTTTCTAATACTATTTCTACTATTTGCGACATATAATTAGTTAATTATGAGGTTTTGAATCTTGAGGGTATTTTTCACATTGAATTCATCAGCCCTCACTTTTCATAGAGCCATAGCTGTGAGTACTATTGTCAGATTTGATTTGTCTCAAGATTTTATGACTGTGGCTATTTATCTTCCAAGAAATAGAGGGGTGAGGAAAAATATCTCCTTCGATAGCATTTGAATGGTACCTTGAAGCTAGCAAGGTTGTAAAATTCTGAATTTGGTTTCAGTCATATAACTCTGTGTATCTTAAACTTGCTGTACATGAAAATGGTAAGAATAACTACTCATAGATTTCACCAGAAGAATAAATAATACAACACTTATAAACCTTGAGATATTTCATGCATAAGGCATTTAATGCACTTTATCATGACCATGAGAAATGGATAGAATGTGAAGAGGCAGGGAATAAACATTAAATCTGTGTAAACGTTAGGGATGCAGCATAAATTTAGAAAGTCCACAGCATATAAAGAGACTAATTTGTTTGAGGAAGAGTGGGTAATAATAGTAAGCTGCAGTGGAATTATTAATTTGATACAGAATTTGTTTCTGGATGTTGAATATCTGGAGCCCTCCTAATTATTAATTTTAACTTGTTGAAAGATGTCAAGAAGTTAGTAGGGAGAAGCAAGTGTACAGGATTAAGTTTCATTTCCTAACAGGAAATCGACTGTAGGGAAAATAGTGTGTTCTACTTCTCCCAGGGTAGCAAACCTAGAATTATCAGTTTAGTTTATAGGCATAATTATCCTGAGTAATAAATTATTTACTGCAAAGAGACGACTGTCAAAAGAAATGACTGTTTTGTAGAATAATTAAATCTTTCTTACTGGAGTTAGAGTAGCAAAGGTTGTGAGACAAACCACAGATGTTGGAAAAAGATCTTAACACAGAGCAGGAATTAGAAGTTCAGGTGTATACCTGAATCTAGTTTATTTTTTAAGAAAGGTGGTATATTATTTCATCAGGCTCGTATAAGCTCCCAAGGATTAAAAAAGGATTAAGACTTACAGAAACACAAAAATACATTAAATGGCTCAATGAGATTCTAAACAGCTGTATTAACTTTGGAGTAATAACTAGCCTTTCATTCCTCATTTTCATTTTTTCACTTTTAATTGATACTCATCACTGTGTTCACCTCATTCAATCTGATGTTTAATGTTTGTTCTCATAAATTCATGTACTTTTACCGTTTTTATTTTGTGAGGGGTCACCTGTATCCTTAGATTCTTCCTAACCTTACAGTACCCTTTAACCTGGAAAGAACAGAGCTCCTAGCTAAACCTTTTCCCGAGAGCTCACATCTCCATACTTGGACAGTGTTTTCTTTGCAACATTTTTATTACTTTCAGGGACAGGTTTTACTTTTCTTGTCATTCATTTATGAAAAATATTTTCAAGCCGGGCGTGGTGGCGCACACCTGTCATCCCAGCACTTGGGAGGCAGAGGCAGGAGGATTGCTGAGTTCGAGGCTTGCCTGGGCTACATAGTGAGCTCAGGCCCAGCCTGAACTACAAAGTGAGACCCTGTCTAAAAAAAAAAAAAATTCAAATCTGGCAATTGTAAAGCCTTTAACCTTGTCTGTAAATCAAGGTATGTTAAAGGGGGGAAGTAGAAGCACAAAACAAGTTATTGTAGCAGAGCTATGACTGTCTTTTACAAGCTATCAGAATTTGTAGGTAAGGAAACTATTTTTATTTTATTCAGGAGATTCAGAAAGGTGTTACAAAGACGTGTGTATCCAAACCACAGTGTAATATACTGAATGAAATAGATGCAGATGGAGAAGTTGCATTTCTCCAACTTCTGCTTTAGGAATCTCCTAGAGTGTTAACATGTTTTCGTGTGTGTGTGTGTGTGTGTGTGTGTGTGTGTGTGTAATATGTATATTTATTTATTCATTTTTTTTGAGTAGGAAAACTTTATTGAGAGAGTAAGCTTCTGCCTTAAGAGAAACAGAAGGGGGGCCCGGAAAGTGGGTAAACCCTATTCATTTTTTTTAAGACAGGTCTCTCGCTTTGTAGTTCAGGCTGGCCCTCAGCTCACTATGTAGCCCAGTCAAGCCTGGAACTCAGCAATCCTCCTGCCTCTGCCTCCCGAGTGCTGGGATTACAGGCGTGAGCCACCACGCCTGGCATTGTGGGGTGTGGTACTGATTGCTGGTGGGTGTGAGTCAAAACGCCCAATATCGTATCATTGTATGTGGTTACCAGGATTGAACCAGGGACCTTGTACTTGCTAGGCAGATGCAGGAACCACTGAGCTAAATCTCCGGTCCCAGCATGCTTATAATATTATAGGTTACTCCTATATAGTCAAAGTTTGGAGCTATTAAGTATGGGTTTTTAATCCACGATACATTTATACTCCACTGACAGCATTTTAGTAATTTAAAAGCATCCAGGTTCCTAATCTTATATTCCTCTTGACCTTTAAAATTACCAATGCTTCGTGGACTCTTCTTGATTTGAACACCAGGCTCTCTTCTGTGAGTTAGTGACTAACATTTTATTAAGTTAGAATTAGAATTTTTTTCTCTTTCCAACCAATGGCTCAATATTATTCTCATAACAACGCAGAAAGAACCTGCCCATACAGCCTCAAGGGAAGAGAAGGAGGTTACCCAAGCCATTTTCTGACACTGTGAAATCAAAGCAAAGCTGTTCAAAGGCAGAGCCGAGAAGCTGATTTTACATAGAGCAGATAGTGTTTCATTTGTAGCACAACATTTGATATATAGATTCATGACATTATGTTTTTATCTTGCAATACTAACTCTGTTGGCAGCTTGGCCTGCTACACCATTAGAACATCCCATAGGTATTTTGAAATGTGTCTGCAGCCCACGTAAAAAGAGATAAAGCTAAGGGGAAAAAAAATAAATACTAAAGCTTATTTTTATCACTATGAGAAGATGGCACTTCCAGAATCAAAGTTTTTACGCCTCTCTCATGAGCAGGCTAAAAGCGTTGAAAGGAAATGGCAAAGTAATGTATATACGAGCGGTGTGTTCTTATGTGGACGTGACCATTCTCTGTTCAGCTCAAACGCTGTCCTTCAGAATGAAATAGAGAGAAGCCCTACTCTGCTCCTCAGTGGAAACCGCTATGGCAGAGCCTGGATGGCACCAGCCCAAGTGGTGGATACAGTGAAAGAGATGAAGAAGTCTACAGATGTAGCTCTACAGCAGATTCACCCAGCTGCAGACTACACACCGTATGTGGCCAGTAAGACTGCAGGGCGGAGCCACAGTGAGATCTGGTGAGTAAGAAGCAGTTATCCAAAGAGCAAACACAAGAGCCACCAGCGTGCAGGTCAGCACTGTCTGATAAAACTTTACGAGATGAGGGCAGCTTTCGACAACTCATTTTCTACAACAGGGGTCACAAACCAAGCACAACAATCCAACACTGACATATGCACAGTTGGAATATAGAATTAAATTTATGCTTGCATATGACATTAGCCTGAATTAATCAAAAATACATATATTAATTTTTGAAATTACAGGTGGGGGGCAGGGATTTAGCTCAGTGGCTCTGCACCTGCCTAGCAAGTGCAAAGTCCCAAATTCAATACCTGGTAGCAAAAAAAGGAAAAGATAACATTCCAAGTGAGAAGGGTTTAAAAGAACAGATAGTTTACGTGGCTGGCAAATGCTCTTTCTGTGCAATCCATTTGCAAATCAGTTGAATTTGTTTTGCTCCTCTAAGTATCATGTGCTTAGGAAACATGGAAAAATTGACCCAGAGACTTCTTAAAATTTTACTTGAATTAAATTCGATGATTGGTAAGGAGAGAGTATTGAAGAAATGGAATGTTTTAACAAGTCCCAAAATAAACATTCTCTTAGCACCAAACCCCTTGTAACAGCCAGAGAGTGATTGGTGACTCAGACCTGCCCAAAACACTAAATGGTCAGCATTGTCCGTGTGGAAGTCATACTAAGCGAAGAGCAGTGGACAAAAGTACAGAAAAGAAAAGAAGCCTGGAATTTACACTAAAACTACTTATACGAATTGAGGAGACACATAAAAAATACCGCATTTATTTCTGCTGTTTGAACGCAGTGAACTCTGGGACTCCAAAATGGAAGATAAAAATGATCAGGTTCCACTAAGATGAACCACACCTTGGGGGTTCCGTGGATCCTTTTGGTTATTTCTGAAATCACTCAGCTTTGAAGTTATTTTCTTTACATTTCTTCCATTACTGTTGATGGACATTCCACCCTTCCTGCATTTTCCTGTCTCATCCCAGAAACCAAGCAGGCCTGAGCATGGTTGGTACTTGGATGGGAGGCCCACAACCATCCATGCCTCTTCCAGTCACTCCTTCAGTTGTTTCTTAAAAAGTTGATGTTCTATACCATGTGCTAGCCTGAAGGAGCTTTGTGCTTCCCCAAAATGTTGTGCAGATTTAATTAGACATCAGTGTTTATGCTCTGTTGGCTCTACAATATGTTGCAGTTTGTTGAGCATTTCCACATTGAAGAGTAATGCACACTGAGATGCTAGTGTTAATTGATACTTATATATACAAGTAAGCACCCTCAGAGTTTGAAATTTGATCTCTTCCCAGGCTAGTGATGGGTGTGGAAGTTCTGTCCCATAATATTGTTAGATGTGATGCCACATGGCTACAGCCCCATCCCTGGGAGGCTAAGGCAGGAGGGCTGTAGTGAGCCTGAGGGCAGCCTTGGCTGTGCCATGACTTCAAGGGCCGCCTGAACTACACAGAGAGACCCTGTCTCACAAAACAAAGCAAAACAAAATAAAACAAAACCCACTCAAACAAACGAACAGTGGTGGGAGGAGCTGCAGTCCGTGGCTCCCAGCCAGCCCTGCGGTGCCGAAGGGGCTCACCTGGTACTGCACGGTACGACTATTGCTCAGCTGTGGTGTCCCCGGGCGAGTCACCACTCTGCGAACCCATCCTAAACTGAGGGTTTCTGCACAAAACAGGAACCATGGACAAAGAAATGGCCACTGCAGCGGTGCAGAGTATTTGATAGAACTCAACACACTGTCATGATACAAATGCTCAACAAACTGCAAGCGGAAATGCCGTGACAAAAGTGACACACAGAGGCTTCCCGGGTGCCTCAGACGCAAGGGTGAAAGACTGAGAAGTTTGTCTCTGTGATCAAGAACAAGACAAAGATACTCATACCTGTTTAATATGGCATTTGAAATCCAGCCCGCCCAATTATGCAAGAAAGAAGAAATGCAAGCCGTCCAAGTTGAAAAGAAAGGAGTAAAATTATTTCTCAGACCATTCTACACCAACACAAATTAATACTTGTTAGAACTAATAAACTGACTCAGTAAGACCTACCATAGAAAACTGCAGAGCAAAGAATCAGTTACATTTCCAGTCATTAGCAACCAACAATCTGAAGAGGGAATAAAGAAAATAATTCTACTTAAAATAGTGCCCACAAGAATAAATTATTCGGGAATAGGCTGAATAAAAAAGCCAAAAGCTTATAAATTAAAGAGTATATAATATTGCTAGAAATATTGAAGGCCCTAATGAAAATTTAGTGAATGTTTATGGTTTAGAATTATTAATATATCAGTACTTCCTAAAATGATCTACAGATTCTATTGATCTACATCTGAAAATCCACATGAAATTTTAACAGACCCTGCATAGTCAAAACAATACTGGCAAAAATAAGAAGTTCTTGAGATTATTTCTGAAAAGTGACAATTATCAAACAATGTGATGCTTTCCTAAAAATAGACAGGTACACCAATGAAATAGGATACAGACCAGCAATTAAGCTCTCATGCATTTATAATTGATTAATTTTTGACAAGAAAACCAGGACTGCTTATTTAATGACAGACTTAAAGAAAATTGTGTTGGAAAACTGTACCTGTAATGCAGAATGAAAGAAGTAGACATCTTAACTATGTAAAGAATGACCAAAAAACAGGCCAATTATATATATAGAAGTGTTAGAATTGTAAAACCCTTAGAAGAAAACATAATTTTTAAAAATCATAGCATTGGAATTGGTAAAATTTGCTTAGATATCAAAACAGAATGCACACAACAAAAGAGAACACAGATAAGCTGCATTTAATCAGAGATGAAAGTATTGTACAAAAGTACAATAACAGAGTGAAAAGCAACAGAAACAAAATATTTTAAAATTATATCATATTTTTAAATGTGACTTTAATGCACATTTGGTGTCACATTTCCACCTATTATTCCTTGTAATAAAATTGCATATTTTGTATCCTCTAAAATGTAAATTTGACTTCACTTCTGTTGTATAATACTGATGTTCTCTTCAGATAACCATCCAGTTACTATAGTAAAATGCTATGCTACGTCTAACTTCTGAATAAAAGCAAGTTATTTTCTGTTGTTCTAGAGAATGAAAATTCCAAGTTCAAGGTGCCAACTGAATTTTCTCTAATAACGGCTCACATTCTCCTAGATGGCAGACTCGGCCGTGTTTTCACACCCTGGAAGAGGCAGGACCTTCGGCAGCTCTTTCCTGAGGTACTAGTTCCTCCCCTGAGGCCATGAATTGCTTCCTCTTACCCTCCAAGTCTCTAGCACTTTGCAGATTAGGCTTCAACATAGAATTTTAAAAGGGACGCATATATAGTGAACACAGCAAAGATTTTTTTTAAATTTTTGTTATTTATGATGCGATTTGCCATCTTTTATTGACTTTATTTTATGTCTCTGTTTTTGATGAGCTCTCCTACCTAGTGAAACATAAACACAAATTCTTAGAGTAAAATTTTATATATTCAAGTTATGAAAAACAAGTATGAAATTTTAAATAAAAATGTTTTTTCCTAGTCACTGTTTAGGCACAGGATTATCAAAGCTCATATCAGACTGCATACTTACAGGAAAAAAATTTACATGTATATGCTAACTAACAAAATTTCACTTGTAAATGATATATTTTTAAAGGATGAATACATTGTGATGGAAATTAAATATCCCCTGAACAGTTTTGTGAAAAACTATGTAATGAGGTATAATGCATTAGAATTATTATTTTACTGCAATTAGTGCAAGAAATGTACTAGACAACCATATGAAACAATATTCTGTTGATATTAAATATTAGGGAAAGCAAGGTACTCTTGAAAAGTGAGAAAGAATTAGTTTCATCCCACTAATTGCCTTAATTTATTACTTTAAGAAAATGTCTCTACAGCTATGCAGGTAAAAGAAGCCTTGAGAATGACAGCATATTCTCAAAAATGTCAAGAAAAAAATTGGCCCAAGAGAAAACTGAGTCCCAAGAGAAAAATATATCAAGCGACAGCTGAGCAGAATTTCAAACAGGAGAAACCCACCTAGGGAGAAAATTCCATAGTAGTGAGGACCTTGAGTATTCTGGAGAATCCTGAGAGTCGGAACACAAGAAGAGAACCCATCTGTGAGCAGGGAGAGAACTCCTTTATCAATGACCACAGCGTGGCATCTCACCCTGTGTTCATACAGTCAGAGGCAGAGGCTCCAAATTACCTTCAGCTCTGGAATGGTATTAGATTATGCTGATCCCAGGACACAATCCAGATAGCAAAGAATCAAACTATTTGTAAAACACTTGTTTTTTTGTCCTAAATAAGGCACAACAAAAATGTTAAAAATCCACAATATGCAACACAAGAAAGTCGAAATCCTCAGCATCTGACATCCAAATATAAAACCGTAATGAAACAAGCAGGGGGAAAAAAGTTTATGGAAAAGAAATTTATAAACTAATAAAATGTACCCAGGAGTTGACACAGATTAGAAAATTTTCAAAATCAACATTATAGCTTATAATAAATGTATTCTGTAAGTTCAAGAAGTTGTGTGGACATAGGAAATATTTTAGAATAGTTCTAAGAAACTTCTAAGAAAAACCATCCCATGTTTGAAATGTAAAAAAAAAAAAAAATAATACCAACAGGATCAATTTGGAACAAAACAAAAAGTACCCTTGAAGCCATAGAAATAGGGACTATCCAAAATTAAACACAGGAAAAATAAGATAACTTTTCATCTGGTACATCTGAATATGAATTGAATATGAAACAATTTCACGCATTCTAACCTGTACAATTTAAATACCAAGAAAAAGGAAAGAGAGCACAGTAGAAAAATATTGTATTAATACTACCTTACATTTTCAGAATGAGTGAAAATTACTAACTTATGGATCCAAGAAGTTCAAAGCCTTCACATACAAAATATGAAAAGGAAATTACACCAAGACAATAAATCGACAGTGAAAGAAGAAACTCAAAGCAGCTTTTAAAAGGCAATGTTAGAACAGAAGAAAACAATCCTGCAGTTTTAATTATGAGGCCCCTCTGTAGGTACATGGCATTAAACAAGTGATCAGACAGAAGATGATAGAGTTCAGTCTTCACTGTAATGTTCTGTAGATGAGCAGAGGAGACAGTGAAAAATGTTGATGAGGGGTAGAGCTTGAACTGAAGTTCAACTCTATAAACATATATATGTATGCACATATGTGATTTTATATTTGTGTGAAATTTGTACCTCAGTAACAATGAGAACATCTAGTGGTATACTAACTGAATACTAATTTCTTTACAAAATACTAACAGAGTCTCAGGCTTTAAGAATCACAGACTAAGAAAAAAAGTGAATAATTAAATATGAAATGTGGAATATTTTTACGTCAACAATTTGAAGATATAGTCAAAATAAAACCTGTAAGACTATAATTTACTTAAATGACACAAGAATAATTGGAAAATATCTGTAAATCTCATTAACAATTAAATACTTTGGTTAGTACTTAAATTTTTTATTGGATTTTAAACTAACCATTTTGGATATTTGAGTTTTGTTAAATTCCAACACACATTGCGAAAAATTGTGTATACTAAAAGTGTGTGCAGTCATGTACACCATTGTTGTTCATAATAATAACAAAATGGAAAATTCTAACTAGCTGTGGCCAGTAGAACAGAGAAAAAACTTATTTCATAGTCATAAAAGCTCAAGACATCTTACTAATAAATGAAAATAAGCAAACATGAGACATTACAAATCCAGTGTTGAGTTTTCAGTACCAAATAGTGTATTCTTAGTTCATGGAAAGTTTAAAAGGGAAATCACAACAGAAGGAAAAATAGCTATAACAGGGCAACATTGTTTTATGTCAGAACAGTGGCTGGCCATGGGTAAGCCTGGAAATAAGATCTAAGAATAAGGAGTAAGTGAGTTCTGGAGTCAGGTGACACTATTACAGACAGCTAACTCAGAAATATCACTGGCAGTCAGGCAGGAGTAACCCCTCCATGAATTCAATGCAGAAGGTGGCTTATAATTCTGGTTGGAGACACTTGCATTGACCAGGCCTCAAGTCAAAAATGAAATCATTACACCTACTTCCCCAGGGGTAATCGTTTATGACTGACATTCTAAACAGGCATCTGTCACTAGGTGGGGACCAAGATCATAACCCATCCATTTCAGGAAAGATCCTTGGCCCACCCCTTCCAGGAAATGCCCTGTTCTTTCTAGGAACTTGCTATGAGACATGCTTTCCCATAGAATCAGTATTATCTACATGACTGAAATTGTAATCTTATGGTTTGAACATAATCTTGCCCCACCTTACACCCAGCTCTGGATTCTTCTCTTCTCTTTGAGAAGTGGGATCATGGGTAACCCACTTTTGGGGTCCCCTTCTGTCTCTCTTCAACAGAAGCTATCTGCCCCTCAACAAATATATACTATTCCTAATCTCTGCTATTCCTAAATTCATTTTTCAATTTTAGAGAACACAAACTTGACGTATCAGACATTTAACAAGTTGGGAGTCATAATATTTCTTTTATATTATTTAGAGGTCCTTATGTCACCCTATGTCAATACTCTCTACTGGGAGGTAGAATATTAATTTATTCACATGGTGAAAATTCAACCAACCATATTCTCATAATAGTATTCATATTTAACAGTTCCTTTCTTCAACATTTGAGATCTTCTACCTATGACATAAAGTCCATGCAGAAACAGCACGAGGTAGAACATTCAGAGATCAAGAACTTTTTTTGTAATGGATATATATATCCTGTGACAAATATTAGTAAATAAAACAACAATATCTATTTTTTATTTATGTTGATATCTACTGAAAAACCTAAAAAAAATAGTCCTTAACTGAGAAGAGAATGGGGAGAAAGAGAAACCATATTTTAATATAATTTGCTAGACAAGTAAGACGAATGATATCTGTTAAATGATATTTAGTATACCACTAAGAAAATAAATTTGCTGCAATGGATAATTAACCAGTGTAAAAATTACCCAAGATGCAAGATATTATCTAAAAGATTATAAACAAACTCAGGAGATATAGAGAAAAAGAAACATAATATTTAAAAATTATTCACATAGAGTTTTTTACAGCAATCTCATGCGAGTTCCTTTAGTTCAATGACAAAATTGATTTTCTATATTTTTAAAGCGAAGGGGAATATTGATCCAATTGTTGGTATAATGCGGCGGGGTAAACTCTGCCTGTGGGAGCGGAAACACACTGAAGGGATGGTAATCCCACTACAAATCTTTACACTAAGTCAATCAGTTATTTTATTTGTATTTTGAAGACTGCACTGGAAAATCTTGCAAATAATTGGGTAACATGAGGGAAGCTAATGCTATTATATTACTTTCTCTACTAAATAAAATAAATTGCACCAGGAAAACTTTTGTCAGTTGCGGAGAATATTTTAGAGCTTTCAGTGTTAACACCCAGCTGAAACACATGGACCATACGTTTTCCACCACTGGTTTATTTGTTTCTTAGAAACCATCACATATTGGAGAAAATAGTGGCATGTTATAAATGAAGTATACTATCATATATGGTTTTTAAGTATGATACTTAGTATTTTTATTCCTAATTTAATGTATTTACTTTAAAGGAATCTTTTAAAACATTTTGAATGTTAATATTAGTCTAAGTATTACTCTTAATTCAGATTTTTTTTTCAAATCATACCTAGGGTTTGAAACTATTAGAATTGGTTTGTGGGTGGATCTTAAAAAGGTTTATAGATGCTGACTGTAGAACCTATGGAATACTGAAAATTGACTCGTGGGGGATTTTATCTGGAGCCCAGAAGGCCAGATGACTGATAGGAATGGAAAGGTAAAGGCCAGGCTCACGAGGGTTCAGATGGGATGAGGACTTGGAAACTGGGCTAGAAGGGAGGATTGTTTCATTCTGGCAAAAAAAAAATCACCATGTGTCCATGTCTAAAAATGTTGTGTGAGGCTGCACTTAAATGTAGCAGACTAATGAATCTCTCAGAGAAAAGTTCAAGCATCCCAATGTTCAAGTTGTAGCACTGATATAGTTTTTAGCCAGATTTACAGTAAGATCAGGAGCAAAAATGTAGAACCAAATATGTGAAAATTCTCAAATTGGCCAGAATGAAGGCCTTGTAATTTGGTGTCAAGGAGAGTAAGATTTGTGAAAAGATTTGTATCAAAACCAAGTGACAGTGACGTATTTCAGATCACGACAATAGAAAGATCCCTGGAGGGCATCTCAGAAAATGACCAGAAACCATTCATCACAGGATCAAGAATAAAAGAGAGTAAATTAATTTTAAGTTTGGCTTTGAGAGAGAGTCGCACAGTCCCCTGCTCATCTGAGTTCAGCCATCCAGAATTTAGAGGTCTCTGGCCTAACAGACCATAAGCTAAATCCTCCAACCTAGGACCCAAGTGAAACTTCTTTTAACTTTTGGGTGTTAGTCACAGGAACCATTACTAACACAGACACAATGCCGCACATTTTATTCCTAATAAATGTGTTTTTAAGTTACTGTAAATTGCATTAAGTGAAGAAACGTTTGGTGCTTAATTTATAAGCTTTTTTCACACATTGTTTCAGACAACTTCAGAACATACAAGGACACAGTGCTTGAAAACAGATTTTTGTAGTTGATTTTACAGAGGAAAAATAAATTTTGTGAGTCTAAAAGTCTTGATCATTAGGCATATATCACTTTTTATAGTTTTGCTTTGAGTTCCCATTATCTACATCACAATAAGAAATTCAACTTAGTAAAATTCTAGGAGGTGAAATATTTTAAAAGGAGGATTTAGTTCTCAAATGTTAGAACTAAGGTTATAATGTTTACTTAATGAGCTATAGACAGTTTTAACCGATTGAAAGAAGTTAAGTAGAACTCATCATATTCAGAGTATGAGTTCTCTTGGGGAAGAATCATCAATGTTCTAATGAGGAAGGGAAAATAATACTAGGTGCACATAGTTATTTCCAAGACTAAAGAAAGAAAAAACAAACAAACAAAAGGTTCTCCTCACCTGATGACTACATGCCAGATATCTGTAATTACATCAAATAAACATTAATAGTTTCATTGATATCAGTAAGAACTGGGTTTTTAATCTGAAACAAGGCAGGCTTTCAAAATGTTTGATCACACTTAGTGGAATGCATTGGTCATACTCTCCATGGTGTATTTCTGGAGAAGTATCTTTTAATGTGCATTTTATCTGATAAATGTGTGTGTGTGTGTGTGTGTGTGTGTGTGTGTGTGTCTGTCTGCCTGTGTATAGAATGAAAGAGAAAAGGAAGGAGGGAGAAAGAAAAGACACTATCAATGTACAATAGTGATTCATAGGTAAAAAGCACATTTTAGAAGTACATGAAGTTATTTGTTAATTCTACATTTTATTTTGTCAACAGTAACTTTCACTAGTAGAAACATGACAAATTGAAAATGAGCATTTTCAATTATTTTCAGTCTTGTTTTCTCTCAGAATTTAATAAGTTTTCAGGAGCAAACAACCAACACTCTCACACTTCTCTTCCCCGTTGAGTTCTCATTTTTGATTCCCCAAAGGTGAGATAAAGAAAGAATTGCACTTCAGTTGAAAACACAGATATCAGGAAAAAACACACATTTCCTCCTTAAGAGTACTTATTTTCTTAGTACCTAGGAATGGTTTTATTTTAAGCTTTTTCAGCCAAATAACCCTTTGATTTTACTACATGGAGTGATGATTTCCATTTCAGATGAATGAATTGGAAATTACCAACATATCAAAATAAGCTGGCAGTATAAACAACTTTAGTTACATACATGAAAATTACTTTTTAATTAAAATGACAGTTGACTTGGCATTTAGTAGTACCTAAGGTGAAGCATCAGAAAACCTGTAAGTCTTCCCAATCAAGGTAAAATTTAATAAAAATATGTTATTAAATATTTTTCATCATTTAGAATGTCGGGGAACTATGCATATGCATATACACTTAATTACAAAAACGAATAATTTACTTCACCATCAAAACAATGCATGTATAAGCAAGTTGAAAAAATGCCAGACTGGTAAATGCTTCAAACAGTAATTAGAGAAATGTAATGTGGTTGTGGAACGGGGGTGAACTTTCAGTTTAACTCATAAGAAAAAAAAAACCTCTGGATAACTAACATTAAGTCAAAACTCACTGGCATCAGGGTTATGTCACTACCTTCTCGTCATAAAGCACTGCAGCAGAGGGAGCAGTGGACATAGAACAATTCATGTGCATTTGAAGGAGCGAACAGAAAGAAGGCTGGTCGCACGTTGCATAAATGACGATGATAATAAATGTGGTTGGAGAGGTTATCCCGAGTCCAGGACTGACAGATTGTCTGAGCATCAGGGAAGAGCACAAGTTTATCTGAGGTGTGATTTTTTTAAGAGCTGAATGGATCCTGGGCGATAAATTGCAGCCAGGTGTGAAAGCAACCACATTTAATTATTCAACCAAATCTTCAAGGAAAAATAGGCAAGTCTAGTAGATTAAAAAACTGAAAATGAGCAGTCACAATCTCTCTCAGTTTGAAAATTATATGCTGTGTCCTAGCATTAAGTTTTGCATGTGTACAATTAAAATAACTTTGGCCAAGGTAAGGGAACACAGGTAAGGAACCTGTGAGATCAATGTCCACTACCATGTAGAAAAGGGTCTGATGGGAGAAAAAATGTTAGGAGGTATGATATGATTCTAACCTATTCACTAGTATTTTCAGTTTTAATGCAAAAATGCCCAAGGGCCTAATGATCAGTTAGATCTCTTGTAACAAGTTTCTGATACCTTTACTGTGAATTATGGCTCTACATACCATTAAAGAAGAAAATGTATTTCAATTGACTAATGAGTACTTTTGTCTTACTTGTCTGTTTAACATGTCCTTGCTATCAAAACGTATTGGTACTGCTGGGTGTGGTGGCTCGCACCTATAATCCCAGCACTCGGGAGGCAGAGGCAGGAGGACTGCTGACTTCAAGGCTTGCCTGGGCTCCATAGTGAGCTCAGGGCCAGCCTGAACTACAAAGCGAGACCCTGTCTCAAAAAAAAAAAAAAAAAAAAAAAAAAAAAAAAAAAAAAAAAAAAAAAAAAAAAAAAAAAAAAAAAAAAAAAAAAAAAAAAAAAAAAAAAAAACTTATTGGTACTGTCATAGACAGGAAGCCATTAAAAGAGTTTAATCCAGAAAAAAGTCATAATTTCACTCATGTTCTATCAGGATATGTAAAGTATATAATGAAGAGAACAATATTAGATTCTTGGAAATAAGTATAGGCTGAAGATGAGATATTGAAGATGAGATATTGAAATGCTGAAGATGAGATATTGAAACTTGGACAAAATGAGGGGAAAGAATATGATTTGGAAAGAAAAAAAGAAATAGCATGTATATAAAGGGTGGGGGCATCGAACATAGGTAGGGAAATGGATAAAAATGAGATGTGACTTCTGTCATATACTGGTACAAATTCCCCAATGTTGAGTGTGATTGTGAGCTGTATATAAAATGTACCAATAAAGTATTCAATTAAAAAATCTGCAGTGATAGGCCAGAGATTTAGCTCAGTGATTCCAGTGCCTGCCTTGCAAGCCCAAGGTCCTGAGTTCAATTTCCCATAACCACATACAATGCTGGGCGTGGAGACTCAGGCCCACCAGCAATCAATACCACGAACCACAGTGCCGGGCGTGGTGGCTCGCGCCTGTCATCCCAGCACTCGGAAGGCAGAGACAGGAGGATTGCTGAGTTCAAGGCTTGCCTGGGCTACATAGTGAGCTGAGGGCCAACCTGAACTACAAAGTGAGACCCTGTCTCAAAAACAAACAAACAAAACAAAAACTGTAGAGAGGAGAAAGAAATGCTAAGATTCAGGATATAATTTGAAGGTAGAACTGAAATACTTTCTGATAATGAATGTAGGTTATGCCTATAGAGAGAAGTACAGGACAACTTCAAGATTCTGATTTTAAAAACTGGATGAATTTTTTATTGTACTTAGTGAGTATACTGCAGGAAAGAACGGAGTTATAGTCAGATGTTAGGCATTATATGAGATGTAGCAAGACCTAACAAGATCTCGGTCAGTTAGTTGGATATGAAGTTCAGAATTTTAGTAGAAAACTAAATTTGAATCCTGAATTTTTGTGTCATCATTTCATAGATGGCATTTATGTCATGTAGAGGAATAAAGCAAGAGGTTATTCCTTTGAAAAATCACATACTCCAACTTTTAGACAGGGGATAAAAGAAGATCATCCAGCACATAATTACTTAGAGGGAATATTTGATAAAAGAGAAGACATACACTCATGTGTCATGTAAGCTGAATGAAAAAAAAATTCACAAAGGAATGATCTAGCTAAATGTGTTGGGACATACATGTAATCTCAGCCTCTGAGAGACAGAGGAAGCAAGATCACAATTAAGAGCCCAGATTAGTTTCTTAATGTCTTAGCAAGAACTTTTCTCAGCATAAAAATTAAAAATAAAAGTAATTAAAAAGGAAAGGGAATGTAGCTCACTGTGAAAATCCTTTCATTCCCAGTCTCCCATCCCCCAGAAAGAGTGAAGTCTTTTATCTCTGCTTCTGAGAAACTAAATGTTCAAAAGATAAGACAAATAGAGCTAAGAACTGAGAATTGCCCATGGTGTCCCTCGGTTGGAAGTTCACAAAAGTAGGTTAATTAAACTCAAGTTAGGTGGTCTTTCAGAAAGGGAGGGCACAAGTCAGTTCACTGTACTTAATTTTCCCCTTAACTGAAAATGAAATGCAGTTGAGAGTCATGTTATGAACAGTTTGATAGAAAGAGAAAAGGAGATAGGGAACTTAACACTCTCTAAGAAAGTACAGAATCCTGTACACCAGGAGGATTCTCTGGACCTTTGTGGTTCTATCTAAAGTGAGAGCAATCCGATGACTATTTGCATGGTTTTTGCCATCTCTGCCTGGCTTTTCTGTTGCAAGATGAGGAGAAGCAGATATAACAGTGGGCCGGACTGATGGTTGACTACTCTAATCAAGGAAATCAGGGAAAGAAGGGAGATTTCTGAGATGCATGGAAAGGGAATAGTTTTAATTACAGCTCAAAGGAATCTTATTTTGGTAAAAAAAAAAAAAAAGTAGAGCAAGAGAATCAACAGTGAAATGTCAGTTTCAGTGCATGGAGAACGTGGAAGGATTAAAGAATGTGCAGAGTTAGAATTTTAGAATTACTTATAATTTAATATAAAATAGGGGTGTTTTTAATAAGTGAAATAAATAGGTCACAGATATGTAAATACCATATCTTTTCTCTGGTATGAGAACCTGTAGATGTCAATGAGTTCTAGAATGTATGATAGATTTTATGAAATAGGAAATATTCTAAGGGAATGTGGTAGGGGAAAGTAATGAGGGGAAAGAATAAATATGATTTGAAAACAAAAAAGAAAGCACATGTATATAGGGGGTGGGGGTTGTGGCGTGGGTGGGGATATGGGGAAAAATGAGAATTAACTTGTAACATATACTGATACAAATTCCCCAATATTGACTGTGATTGTGAGCTGAATATAAAATGTACCAATAAAAGACAGGAGACTTAGCTCAGTGGTTCCAGGGCCTGCCTGGCAAGAGCAAGGTCCCTGGTTCGATCCCCAGTAACCACATAAAACAATGCCAGGTGTGGTGGGTCACACCTGTAATCTCAGCTCTCGGGGGTGTCAGAGGCATGAGGATTGCTGAGTTAGAGGCTTCCTTGGCTACATAGTGAGCTCAGGGCCAGTCTGAACTACAAAGCGAGACCCTGTCTCAAAACACACACACACACACACACACACACACACACACAAAACACAGGGGTGTTCACAGGTATTTCTAAGGACAGTGTTAGGATGGGATGATGGTAGGGACATGTGATTGAAATGAGGTGTGGAGCAGTATTACTGGAGGTAAGGAGAGCATGAAACCTAGATTATAATGTGTGCATAGATTTCTGGGGCTGATAATTATTAGGAGTCCCCACACTGATGAAAGAAGAGTAAGCAAACAAACAAAAAGGGCAATACCCCTGTCAATTTGTGGTAGTAATTTACGGCTATTTGGAAAATATCTGCACATCTTCCTGCTCCATTTCGAGCAGGGTACTTTTTTGTTCGTCTGGTTCATCTGAGGAAGACTGTGAGTGTGCCTGACTTCTCAGACCCTTGCTCCTTGTGGATTGAAGGAAAGACTGAACACACCTACGATGGAGTCACGGCAGCCCTGCTGGGGAGAAGAGCTCTCGGGTCAGCACAGCGGATGGAATCCCAGCATGCATCAGTCAGACGACGCATGTCACGGCCTTATGAAAACAAGGGCAAACCAAACTCTAAACAAATTGAAGAAATAATAAAGTCAGGGTTAAAATTAGTAAAATAAAGAAAAAAATAATACAGGGGATCAATGAATTAAAGTGCTGACAAATAAGGTTAATAAAATCTTACCTAATCAAAAGAAAGGAGTGAGAAATCAGTAGAATTACATACAAAAAGAGATATTACAAAAATATCTTTCATATGCTGAGGGTTATCAGGGATGTTTTATAAGTTTATAATGTAAGAAATAGAGAAGTCTAGAAGAAATGGATAAATTTCTAGAACCTTTGAAATACCAAAACTGAACTAAGTATACAAAAATTAGACACTTCAATAAAATATAATAAGAAAACCTGACAACAAAGAAAAGCCCAAGACTGAGTAGATTCATTGTTGAATTTTACCATGTATTTAAAGAGTTCACACAGTATTCCTCAAACTATTCCTTTAAAATATAGAGGGAATGAATGCTATCAAACTCATTCCTCACATCACCTTTGGAATAAAAAATCAGACAGACACAGATATATACACACACACATATTGCAGACTAATAACCATGACGAACATGTATCCAAAAATACTAAATAAAATTGAGAAACCAATAATACATTTATAATATTATACATCATAGTTCAGGGTTGAAATAGTGATTCGATGTACTAAATCAGTAGATGTAATATGTCTTATAAATAAAGAATAAAATAATGCAATCATCTTAATAGATGTAGAAAAATGTTGGCACAAAATGCAACATCTATTCATAATTAAATCACATAAGAATTGGTACAGAAGGATCTTAAAATAATATAGACGCTGTAAGGCAGATCACAGCTGATGTTGTCCTAAGTGGAAAGAAACTGAAAATGTTTCCTCTAAAATTCAGAATGAGATGAGAGAGTTTAGATTCACAAATCCTTCTCAAATTACTTAAATTTTAGGCAGAGCCATTAGGTGAGAGAGAGGGAGAGAGAGAGAGAGATAAAACTAGGAAAGGAAGACTTCAAATTATCCTATTTGAACTGATGCTTCAAAGATTCTAAATACTCCATCAGACACTTTTAGATTCCAAATTTCAGATTCAATAAAGTAGACATATACAAAATCAACATAAAAACCAGGACTTTTTCTATACATCAATGAGGAGACTGCTGGAAGTAAAATTAGGAAAACAATTCCTGAACACTAAAGAAAGAAATTAAAGAAGAAAACTAGAGGTTCCAAAGAAGTCTCATGTTTATGGACTGAGAGACTAATATTATAAAGGACCCTAATATTAGGTGAAACCTAGCAAAGTATCAATGCAAGGCTTGAAAGAACTATAAATAAATAAGTAAATAGGTAAGTAAGTAAATAAGTAAGGTAAGTAACTAAGTTCATATGCAAGCACATTATATGCAGAATATCCAGAACAACCCAGAGGGGGGAAAAAACATCGTGCTCCAAATATAACAATACCTGTTTTACACTTGATCTTAGGCAAAAGGCCAAGAAGCAATAACAATATCTATTTTAAAAATATATTGTAAAGCCATAGCACAAAAACAGCATAGTACTGAGCTGAAAACAAACATTGACCTGTTGTACTGGATATACGCTGACATAAACCCAACCAGCTACAGCCGTACGACTCTCAAAGCAAAGATATAGAAAGACTTCAACACATTGGCATGTGCAGCACCTCTGACTGTCACATCCTACAGGAGGAAAGGTTTACTTTGGCCGACGATTTGTAGAGGTTTTGTCCGTAGTTCACTGGCTAAGAGCAGCACGGCAGAGAGGCACAGCAGGCAGATGCCGAGCGAGGCAGGTGTGGAGGGCGTTACTACCTGCCAGGCCACAGCCCGGTGAACCACGTCTTCAGACCAGGCTTTGCCAACCAAATCGCATTTAGTTACAAACTCATCACTAGTCTGATCCTCTGATTACCACCTTCAAGATCTGATCAACTCCCCGAATCTCTACCTGTGAGCATTCACAGGAAGTAGAACCCCTCCTGTGAGACTTTGGAGGGGCCTCTAGGGATAAATCGTAACAAATAGCCATCATTGTGAACACAAAAGTCAATCAGTTCTATCGAGGTGTGTGTAAAACGATCTCTGGGGTACTGTTGGTGGCGATGTAAATTAATACAGCTTCTCCGCACATTAGAAAGAAGGTTCCTCAAAAAATTCAAAACAGCCACTACCAGGTTACCCAGCCACACCATTTTCAATGTTCCATAAGGTCAGCTTACTAATAAGAACTATATATCTGTATTTATTTTTAAGGCTAAGATATATTCTTTTTCTTGTATTAGTTTAAGTACATAATTTTTATTTCAATTCGATACATGATGATTGCCTGCACTGCAGGGAACCACTACATACACATGCTGCATTTAGATTCCTTTTTATCCCCTTCCATACCTCTTTTTATTTTTCCAGGGTTACATTCAGTTATTTATCTGGTAAGGCGTTATACAGTTTATCATATATACAGACTGAAAGCCAGGTTACTAGATCAAAGAACATAAAAGGGCATGAGATCCTTGTACCGAGACAAGGAACACTTTAGATACATTGTGTGCAGCACTGCAAGTCCTTTTAGCTCTCCTTTTTCTCCCTATTATCTACCTTTTATTTCACACTGTATACATATTGAGTATTCCATATAAGAGTAACCATATAATATTCAAGCTCATTTGTCTGAGTTGATTCATTTAACATTACAGTCTCAATGTTCACCTATTTTCCTACAAAAGACTCAAGTTTATCCTTCTGGACAGCAGGGTAATACTCCAATGTACATAAACACCATGAATTCCCTTTCTATCCATTTTTTGGCTTGGACAGATAGGTAATTTCCAGGATTTCAGTTTGAATTATGCAGCTAGATGCACAGGAATGCACACATATTGTGGGAGGAAATCTTCAACTCCTCTGGGAAGTTAAAGAATAGCTGGGTCCTACTTACAGTTCTTTGGGGGAATCTCCATATTTGTTTCCATAGCGATCATGTCAGTTTATAGTCACCCTAAGATTGGAGAAGTGTTCCTTTCTCCCCATAGCCATGCCAGCATTTGTAATTGGATTGTAGCCATTCTTTCTGGAGTGAGATAGAATCTCAGCATTGTTTTAATGTGCATTTCTCAAATGGTCAACACTTTTGAAGTTTTCTTCTGTAATTATTGAGCACTTGTGTTTTTAAATCTAAAAAGTGTCTATTCATTTCAGATGCCAATTTTTAGATTGGGTCTTTACATTTAGTGGTTTGATTTTTTGAGTTCTTTATATATTCTAGATATTAGTCCTGTATCTGAAAAGTAGAAGGCAATTTTTTTCTCATTCTGTAGCTTCTCTTCATACTTTCAGTGGTTTATTTGCTATGGAGAAGCTCTTTAAAGTGTTGTGGTGATGTGACCCACTTTGTTGATTCTTGATATTATTTCTTGTACAATTGGGGCTCTGTTCAGAGTCTTTGCCTACATCTTTTTCTTCAAGGTTTTACCTATTTTTGCTTCCAGCAGATTGTTTCTTTTCTAATGTTTAGATCTTTGAGCCATTTTGTTTTTAGTGTAGTGGATGGTGAGAGATATGGTCCAAGTTCAATTTAAACATTTGCATAGCCAGTCTTTCCCATAATATTTGGTAATTAAAGAGACTGTGTTTCCTCATCAAAAGTGTTTGGTCATTTGTCAAAGATAACATGGCTGCATATCTATTTTTTTTTTGTGGCACAACAACATACAGAGTTATGAGTAAATGCATAAACAAAATTATTCACCCATAAAATATTATTGAGCCATAAAGAAAAACAGTGCTGTTATTTGTTGGGAAATGGATGAAACTGGAGATTATCATGTTAAAAAATAAGGTGCATTTAAAAAGACAAGGTTTCTCTCATATTTGGAAGGTAGCGGTTGAAAAAATCAAAGGTAAGACAAGAAAATAAAAGGGAAACTATTAGAAAAGAGGTAAGAATTGAGGCAGAGGCGAGAGAGTCAGGGAAAAAGAAGGGTAAGACTTGGGGGGTCAAAATTATCAGGGTGTGTGTTTTATGGCTATACAAATATGCCAAATGAAATTATTGTGTATAACATTTAGGAAGAAATTCAGTCAACCAATGATAAAGGGAATGAAAAAGTTGTTTCACCACGAATATTACGTGGAGGATTTTGAAGTCTCAGATCATGCTTCTACTCTCTGCCTTGTGCCTTTTTCATATAATGAGATCCACGTCAGTGCATGGACTACTGGACTTAAATACATATGTGAATTTCAGACTTTCAAATCAAAGACTAGAAGTATTATTCTTGAACTAAAGTGAATGCATAATATCTGTTGATCATATGTATGTGAGGTTCTTCTGACTAAGCTTCCAACCTTTGACTGGAAGTATTGAAATCATCAGGATATATTTTGGTGCCTTTAGTGTTACCTGGCACTGAAAAATATTCTCATTGGACTCTGGATGGCCACTACACGTATTTATTGATGACGTTTTGTATTTTGCTTTACATTTGAAAATTGTTTTTCTGTCGAGACCAAAATAAGATGCCAAATACAGCAAAAGCAAGACAATTTCATACATCAGTGACATCTATCACTTTGGAATGCAAATTCTTTCCAAAATAATCAAACTCTTCTTTAGTTCATCCGTTGGAAAATCCTCATAATGATATCCTTCACTCAGGGATAGAAATGATAGAATAATGTCTACTTATTGTTATAATGTCTTTAAACCTGATAGCATTCACAAAACTTAATGGCTCAAGCAAACATCAAATGCGTAATTTCTATAAGAAACTCCACGACACCAGAAAAAACAAGTACACAGAAATTACCCAACATAACTATCTCATTTAGAAGGCAAAACTCAAAGCAAGAATCAGGTTTAAATAACACATAAAACATGCACAATAGAACAAAAGGGCGAATACAAGTAAATTTGCATGACACAAACCCAACTAGTCAGCTGTACCATTGCTCAGAATTTCTATGGGACCTATTTTGCGTATCTCTATTTCATTACTGTATACAGAAGTCTGAGAGCAGTAGATCGCATGCTGCATAACATAATGCACATGTAAAGAGTATGCACAACATGTACATTGCACACATTTTACTAATAAATAGTTTAGCAGGTGAAAAATTGCTCAAATCTGAAAATTTTTAAGTGAATTCCATAACTATTCTATGTTCTGTAGATTCAAATTCAATCAGACTGGCTTTGACCTCAATATGTTATACATTTAAGAAATAAATGATTATTGTATTTCTTTATGAAAAGCGAGAGACTAGCCCTGATGCACGCATTTGGTTACAACCTCTATAAACTGCTGGAGTTAAATATGCAGCTATCCACAACACACAAAAATTTCATAAATTTTCAAGTGTTCATTTTTTACTGTACTGCAATAGCCTCAAAGTTAAATAAAGAGGTAATACTACACTACAGTTTCTTTGCTCAATTATATTTTAACTATTTTTTTTACCAAATTAGCATCAAGTTAACTGTAAATTTGAAATAACTTGGGCATAAGTATATAGAGGGTTTCTTGGCTACTATTTATATTTAGTTTTTTTTTAAGTAATGACTTACTGAATGTTAAACTCATTTAAAGTAAATTTCATAGCTTTTACCCATAAAAATATAAAGGCTTAAATTTAATCAATATACTCAGAATATAGCAAAAAATTCAGTCTGCATTTATGTCAGAAAATGCATTTTTTAAACAAATGGATTTAAATTCATTTTGATAATTTTCAAAATAGTAAATGGAAGTGTTTATTGAGAAAAGCAAGAGAAAAAGAATCATTTTGTTTCTAAACTGACATGAGTCAGGACAGCAGGCTTTGTCTGATACAAAGAATTATAACAAAGCTACCATTGCTTGTTAATAACAAAATCTTCATTAATACATAAATATATATTTACAGAATCATGTCATATAAATTTGATCAGTCTTTCCAGGTATCCACGTTAATGTCCATATATATCTTCATTGTATTTTACAAAGTTTATACTTTTTATCTTGCATACATAGCTAGCTGGAAGTAGATTTGTTAATAGCATAAATCCTCTCTTAATGGAATAATATCGTTTTTACTCAAAGTACATTTAATCTTTCGGTTGTTCAAAATCCACAGATGTTACTGTGTTGCCAGCCCCCGCAGGGAGGACATTATATTGTCAGGAGGGAAACTCCAAAACGATTTATGCTCCAAAATACAAAAGGACAAGCAGATCTAGTACAAAATCCGGAGGTCTATTGATAAAGCATCTGTTTGCCTCCATCAGAAGTGTAATTGATTTACAGAGCGTCCCGCGCTGCGCAAACCATCAGGCGCCCCTGCTAGGATTTCCTGGCTCACTCTTACAGTCAGCACTGATTCTCTGGGCACTATTAACTCTTTCCTAAAATGTATCCTGGTTTAATAAATTTTACCAAGTGTGAAATATTTTTAATGCCCTCATCACTTAAGGTTTCCTGGGAGAAGAACACAGAAAAACTGGCCCAGTGATGTTTTCATTTTTGAAACCACTTCTCAGCCCGTGGCAAGTATGTAAATAAATACAGCATCACAAGGCAAGGATCGACTCTGAGGCATCCTGGGCTTCCTTTAACTGTTCTGCATTAGAACCTTGCTGAATGAATGAGGCGCTTATGGTCTATTTGAAGTAAACTAGGATCACGGTCAGAAACATGTAAAAAAAAGAATTACAATACATCGGAGAAAGGAGTGAATACAATTCTTATGCCAAATAAGACACGGCCAAGAAGAACTAAACTTATTCATCATCCAACCACGGAGACCATTTCATGTTTCAGGTTCATGCATGCCCTACAATTTATATTTGCTTCCCAGTTATTTAAAGATAGAGGACTCAGTTCTATGTGTAGAGTGTGCAAAGAAGCCTGACTACACACTCACCCTCTAACGTTTATGAGTCAATACAAATAAAAGCCCTTTTCATAAATATTATTTTCACTTTACTTGATTGAATTACTTCAGCTGCGTCTTCCAGTTTTACAACCTAACTGAGATAAAATAGGAGACAATCTGCAGCACAATAATATTCCTTTCTTTTAGGGCGCAACTCTGCTTTCATAATTCTTGTCGCCATTGTCTTGCTTTTGTTTCTGCGTATCGATGAGAAGAAGATTGCATGCATTTTCAAAGGGAGGATGTATCCCTTCCTGCAGAGTCTTTCCCCTGAAATTCAGTTTAGTTGAAATGAATGCTCAATTAGTTTCTATGGCCACACCGAGGACTACATATACTGATTAATTGAGCTTTCTATTTTTAAAAGATGGAAGTTGAATAGAATGCCTTTTCCTTTGTGTGTTCTGAATCTGTGCCACCTTTCTACAACAGAAGAATCTCATTCTGCCCTTTATTTCAACCTAGAGGGTAGTAAGTCACTCCCCGAGGTGCAATAGCCAAGGTACTAACTGTGATTCAGTTAGCAAGATGGAGATAATGATAACAATATCTCAGAGTCTTCCTCCCCGGAGAGCCTCCGAGACACCACCAGTACTCACACTCCTACATGATGAGTTTCATGAACTGTACCTGAAGGTTTAAATGTAGCCCCAAGCTGAAAAGTATTTTTTGTAAAGTGGCACCTTGTTATTATTATAGCACAGACCTGCTCCCCGTGAGCCTTTGGAGTTGTCTCTGCTCATGACAACAACAAGTTTTCACGACTGAGAGCAACTGCAGGCACAATGGGTAAAGGGCAAGTGTGAATGCCGTGTACTGCACCTGTGAACAGGGCTGCTACCCTTACTGCTTTGCTGTGGACAGTGGCGAGATAAATATATAGTTAGTAGGGTCAAATGGTGCCAAGTAAAATGATCAGGCCCATCAAAGGGAAGAGCAAAATGTTGCTGTCGAGTCTTTTTTCCTTTTATAGAAAACAACTTGAAGCAGTATGACTCTTCAGTGCCTGAAAGGCAATCCCAGAATTGTGGTACTGAACTGATCTGCATACTCTGCAGAGTCCCTAGCATCTGTGACACTTCCTGTCTCGTGACTTCCTGTCTCTAACACTTCTTGTTTCATGACTTCCTGTCTCTGACACTTCCTGTCTCATATCTGTCTTGAAACGATTGGATCACCCTTTGAAATAACTGGATGAGTGACTGAATGCATGTGTGACAGAAGATGAAGAGAAGGCAGACATGATAGTGAGGTGTTTCTGTTCTATAAAATGTTTCCGATCTCAGAGATCTTTGCAATTCTATAAGTAATGAACAGAGACATGTATGAGCATTTTAAAGTTTCAAGTGCCAGAGATCAGATGGACCAATAATAAGGACATACTTAGAATATTTGTATTGTGTCTGTATTTTGGTCCACTCTCACCAAAACATTGAGTGAAGGATAACAACCAAGACATTACTTCTCCATCATAGAATTCCTTTAACGCAATGCCCCCACTGGGCACCCCATGCATGCATATGTACGCACAGGCACCTGCAGGAAACACACACATTTATGCCCTCATGATTCCATGTGTGGGCACCAGGAATGATCTGGAAGATGGCAAGAGTATGAATAGTGACATGCACTGAACTCTTCCTCACTCCAAAGTGTTCTTGGCAGTCACATCTTAAATACCTTGCATGTATTAAGCAAGGAAAAATGTGTATGTCCACCTCGTACAAGGTCAATATCTTTGTTTACAAAAGCACAGGAACTGTGTGTTGAGGGTTTTCTCTCGTCTCTAACTTTCCTTCACAGAAGGAGGGACACGGCTGTGGAGGCAGGGACGTCTTTACTACTTCAGACAATTTCTGGTTTTCACAACTAACTTTTCCGCCCATAAACTTCATCTTCTAGGCTCCTTACATAATGCCTAGTCAAGCTTTTTAAGCAAATCAGCTTTCAAGTCATTCCTAGATTTTTAGTGCAAATACGGGGTGTTTTGAATGATACATACTATGAATGTGTGTGCATTCTACAAATACACAAATTATATTCAAAAGTCCATGGATTGGAACAGAAGAAGGAAATGATTATTTGAAGGTGAAACTTTCCTTATTACGGGTTTAGTTTCAGCTCCCACAACTGTTATTCTTATAGAAGATAATGTGTAGGAAACAGTAATTTGCAGAAACTGTCACTAAAAAATTACATAGTGCAGTTTAGTTACTTATTACATGTAGAACAAAGTTCTATCTGACAATTACAGGTAACTCAGACAACATTAGAAAATCCTTCTGTAATTTTAAATCTCTTAAGTCATCAAAATACACATATAGGAACTGTAGTCTTTCAAGGGGAAAAAAAAACTCTAACAATGATTTATGAAAGGTAGAGAGTATTTGATCCAAGTTATGTTTCCATAAATAATCCCAAAGAACTGCATGGTTTGCTTTTGACTGTTGAACATGACTGAAATCTGTGGTTCAGGGCTATTAACTGAGAGCATATTTTTAGCAATAAGCTTGCCCTCCTCTGCTCTGTCCAACCATATGTAAGCTACTGTTTAAGCAAGGACTTCAACCTAACTGTCTGTAACTGCTCCAAATGAGTCATTATGAACTCCAGTAGAAATCTTCCATAGTGCACAGATTATTGATCACGAACACTAGAAGTACTTGGGCCATTCATATCTATCCATTTATTATTACTCAGACCATATTTAAAAAAGAAAAAATGCTGAAACTCTTATGCAGTCTTCAATAAGAAGCCAAGGCTTCTACCTTATGGAGTACTCATGTATAATACACTTTCCCAGGCAGTTTGACAAAGGGTTGCTGAATTTATGGATAACTTCACACCCTCCGATTTGTAAGACACTTTCCTAACAGATTTTATTCTGTAAAGATTACCTTATAAGAACCCTTCCTGTATAACCTGCTGTTTTGCTTGTCTGGTTTTGAAGTGCAAGGTCAAAACTAAAGCACCTTCTCACAGATGAACCGGGTTGTCACGATCTTTGAATTTATGTAAGCTGCAATTTTCTAAAAAGTATTAGGCACTTACAAGAAACACGGCACTATCTCACTATGGTACCTTAGCAAAGGTAAGAATCTACCCCAGGATGCCAAGGCTTTTGCAGCTTAGTTTAAAAGTTACTATAATTTCATAAAGCTAATGTAGTTAAATATTATATTTTTATATTTTATAATATAATATAATTAACTTTTATAACTTTAAATTTACATAAATAGAAGATTATCATTCTTATTATAAACTTCACAAATATTTTTTAGGGGGTTGATCATTCACTTATTATTTCAAAAGTCAGTGCCGGCTCCTTTAGAAATGGCATTGTTAGGGGTATTGATAGGAAGGTGGGCCGCACGTTTCTGGGTGAGACTCACCTCTCCTGTTTTTCTCAAAACAGCACACAACCACACAAATCCTTACAACGGGAACTGTTCGTGAAAGACTTTACTTTGCATCTGCTCCTCTAAATGTCTTCCTAAAAATATTTTTAGAAATGTGAATATATACACATGCATGTAAACGTGTATACAAATGTATATTAGAGTATCCTTTAATTATGAGTAGCTTTTAAAAATTAGAATGAGTAGTGCTAGGCGTGGTGGCTAACGCCTGTCATCCCAGCAGTTGGCAGGCAGAGACAGGAGGATTGCTGAGTTCGACGCTTGCCTGGGCTACGTGGTGAGCTCAGGGCCAGCCTGGACTGCAAAGTGAGACCCTGTCTCAAAAAAAAAAAAAAAAAATTAGCTCAGAAAGAAAATGATTGAGGATTTCAAGTTAAAATGTGAAAGCTATTGGGCAACAGCAGGGCAGTGAACAGAATGTAGAGAGCCTTTTGAGTGTGCGCACCTGGGCTGCTGTCCGTACCGCACACCCAAGGTGTCCTTGACCGGGCCAGAGATTTTGCTTTTCACGCAGCCATGCCAGCAGGTTCTGATGCAGTGTGAGGTGAGAAACACGTGGCTGGTGGATTTCAGGGAGAGGACAGCTGTCTTCCGCTTTGCCAGGGAAACTCAAGTTTAGACACAATATGCTTGAGCGAATGACTTCCGCTCCTATCTCCGGTTTGATACTTTCTTACCCTAAATACCCAGGTGTGAGAATTCAAGCGTTTCATCTCTAACTTCAGAAAGTGGCGGTGATGGGGAAGAGAAATGGAAGACTAAGACTGTCCGCTGCGTTTCCCAAAAAGAATCCAAATGGATCAAAGATTAATATAATCCATATTACTTTCTTCCCCTTCATGCACATTTCAGTTTGCACATAAGCCTGGAAATTCATGTGTCCTAGAATATTCAGTGCTTTTACTTCACAGCATTTGGAATCACGTAAAACATCCTACATTTCCCAACACTTAAAACATGTCACTGTTGTTTAGGAAGCAGGTTTGAAAATTGAATACACAAGGTCAAACATTTTACAATATATTTTATAAATGTGTTGCATTTCATACTAAAAATGCTGATCAACAATCAAAACAGTGGAGATAATATAATTCTCAACCTGCTAGACGTCAGAGTTTGTGTTCCCAGTGTGACTTAGCTGTCCATAAAAGAATGATACTGTGTTTTTTTTTTAAAGTATGGCACTCCAGAATTGTTTACATAAGCTAAGAACATCAATGAATATTTCCAACATGAATATGTCAATATAGTATATGTATGTGAGTGTACTATTTTAATCTCATTCGATTACAAGAATTTAGTTTCAAAAATTGGAAATGGAAATGTCTAGAAATAAAACAGTGACTGTGCGTATTTTCAGTTTGGTAAGGATGAAAATCTGTTTTGGTTCTGCCTATTAAATCATACCTATTTGTTTGTCCTCGAGAAGAATGACCTTAATACTGAAAATATTAATTGGGAAATTAAAATTCATAGAAGTGCTCTTTTACATATTTACAGTAGATAAAAAATTAATATTTTCATGTATTCTCTACAAGATGATCCTAGCAAAGATGAGAAGAAGCTGGTGCTACATCCCAGGGTGCACAGCTTGCGTCACCATGTCAGGCCACATCACAGCTCTCTGGGAACACAGGGACCCTCGAAGCGATGGTACTAAAGAACTGCACTGAGGCAAGGTTCAGCGTAACAAAGGACAGTAGATTTTGGGAAAAGATGAAAAATAAAGAGAATGGATAGCTACCTTGAGGGCTTCATAACTGAACGAACATGAGTTCTCATCCCTGGCTCCTTTCACTGGATCCCACCCGCTAGGTGGGCACTTGTCCTGCCTGATCCCCCTTGATGGTCTAATCCTAACCTAGGCCTTTTGAGTATTTGGTTTCTTCCTGTCCCTTCGTGATGAGTAAGAGAAGGGGAGGGCTTGGTACAAGGAAGCTTATGTGATGAGTAAGTAAAAGGGGCATGTGTACATGTGTGTATCTGGTGCAATATTATACTGACATTAAAGTGAGAACATATACATTCATGTGTACATGGTAGGTGTGCATGTGTATATGTGTACACATCTTACATATTAAATAAGACTCCTTAGGTGGCTTTCTCTTACCACCCTTGCATTTTGTCAGAGATGTGAAGGAAATTGGCTTTCCTGGTAGAGTGGACCCTTGACTTGGATAAACTTACTTTGTTCCCAAGGGCTCGCTCTAACTCCACTTGGTCAGCTGAAGGCTCAGGTTCCTCTACACACCCTTTTAAGTCTATCTGCTGTACACAGATCTCAGTGTCCTTAGAGAGATATGGGACAGAGTTTGCTCAGTTAACACCAGGGGATTGTAATGTTCCTTCCAAAATTCTGTAAGGGTTAAATCTGTATCTGAAATTATGTGTTAGTGGAAGGACCTGACATTCACGTTATAACTCAAGACTGTATTCAGATGTTAAAACTGAAATTCCATTCATAATCCAAGCTGTTCATAGGTCAGCTCAGTCATAACTAGAAGGTCTACTGTAATTGTGTTCCCTGGCACCTCTCCAGAGTTTAGCTAGCTTTTCCCTTCTTGATCTAATTACACTAACAGGAGAGTCAATGTCTAAAGACAGAATTTGCTGTTAGTAGTAGAGGCAGAAACTGTTTTTAGTAAGTTTCTTTATTGATCTTAATAAAGCTCAATGAGGCCTTTCTCCAACTTTCCCT